>JAAEAF010001253.1:0-66028 GCA_011037195.1 Triatoma infestans | reverse complement strand
AAAGTTGTGTGAGTGTTTCACACCAGATTTTTATTAATGAATACCTTTCACCTCACAACTTTAAGATTTTGAAGGAGTCTAGACGCTTAAAAGCGGAAGGTTTTTTTGAGTACGTTTAGACTCGAAATTGGAACATATTTGCACGCAAACAGGAGAATTCGCCAATCATCAGAGTTCGCGAACTTTCAACTTAACACTAGGCAATGAAAATGTTGAGATGGGGTCGTTCAAGGAGATAGTGATTGTGCATCTCTGACGGATAGCACCTCTGAGGCGCCACAGAAAGCTACTAGTATTAAAAAGAAAAGGAAACTTTTCGCTTTACAGTCGTCAACCTCTCTGGATAATTTTTTAATACGAAGAAACGAATAGTGAAACAACTATATTCACGCCTCCTGTTTGTTCCCGAACTGGATTATTCCCTGATTTAGTTCTTAACAATCCTACCTTCAAACGAACATCATCATCGCTCACCGAGAGGCCTCGCGAGTCAACCGTAACTTCAGCTAGAGATGGCGAACAACTTCAGGAAAACGGAGATTCTAATCTGACTTCATCGAATGAACAACCAGGCAAAGTTTGTGTTTCTCAGCATTTAAATACTAGTCCTGATTCTATAAATCTGAGTATTATGTTTCACAATGTAAATGGGTTAAATTCATTAAATTATTTAGATACTTCCATTCAGAAAATTCTTACTGATTACGGGATTCTTTGTTTTGCAGAAAGCTGGGCCTTGAATGACCAACCTAAACTGCCAAATTTTCTAAACAATTTTGAGATTTTTACAAGTTAATGCTATAAAAGAAAAATCCCTGGATCGCCCCAGTGGAGGTTTGGTAATTTTATTAAATAAGAAACATAACTTTAAAGTATCAGTTTTATACAAGGATAGCTTCCTGCTGATTTTAAGGGTGATTATGGGCTGTGTTGCTTTCATATTGGGTTTAATTTACTGGAGACCGGCAAAATTATTTGATTCCTACATTGAGACTATGTCTGAAGTCCTCGAGAGCATAACATCTGAATACGCTGATGTTCCTATTATTATTGGCGGTGATTATAACTCGCGAATTGGAAACCTTAACCAATTGAGCGAGGTAGTTTTTGAAAACGCTCGTTTGTTTGCATTTCGTGACTCATTAGACACTTCAATCAACAGTAGAGGTAGAAAACTAGTAGAAGTCATGGAGGAGAACGGTATGATTGTGTTTAACGGGCGCTTTTTGAATGACTTCCCCGCGCAGTATACATTTGTCTCACACCAGGGCTCTAGTATAGTTGACTTAATTTGGGGCAATCTTAATAGTTTAAAATACTGTCAGAAAATGGTTGTAAATAATATATTTCCCACCCACTCCCACATTTCTTGTAATTTATATTTAAATTTTGACAGGGTTCACCCTGTTCAGGTTTCTGATTTGCCACTTAATTCAAACTCTCCACAAATGTTAATTCGATGGAATAATTCATTAAAAAAAGATTTTGATTCACTTCTGAGAAACTCTCTTTTTTGTATTTCAATAGTTGCGATACCGAGGAGTTATATAAAAATCTTAATAATGTAATACTTAGTGCTGCAGCAGCCCTTAATATGATTTCGCTTCCTGGCAATAGGGTGTCCTCTTTTCAGAAAAATGATTGGTTTGATTTTGAATGTCTGTGTGCCAAAAGAAAATTAAATAGAACATTTCGACAATGGAGGAAATTAAGGTCCGAAACTTTGCTCTCTGAATTCTTAACATTTCGTAAATATTATTGTAACCTAATTAAAACCAAGAAAAAAGAAAAAATAAAAATAAAAATTGAAAGGATATCCAATGTAAGGAACTCAAAAGAATTCTGGCTAGCTGTTCGGGATAGCACTTTCAGGCAGCATGTAAATCCTAACATTAGTAGTGATACTTGGATTCATTACCTTAATAATTTTGACCCGCCTTTAAAAATTAATACCATCTCCTATCCGCATGGTTTTCAGTATACCAATTATGAATTAGAGCGTAATTTTGATCTGTCGGAACTGCAGTTTGTTATGTCTAAGTGTAAACGCAATAAGAGCCCAGGTAGAGATTTGATACCCTATGAATTTTATTGCAACTTACCCCCTTCTTGGCACCATTTTGTTTTAAATTTATTTAATAATATTTTGGAAAGGGAGGTGGTCCCTCCATCTTGGTCTCTAATAGACGTGAGGATGTTGCATAAGGGGGGTGATCGTTCTGAACCCAGTAATTATAGGGGAATCGCGTTGTTGAACAGTTTACCTAAACTCTTCACTTCCATTTTGTCTTGTAGACTTACTGGTTGGGCAGAAAACGCCCATTTATTGCCAGAGGAACAGTCAGGCTTTAGACCTGGGAGAGGGTGTCTGGACAATTTGTTTTGCATTTCTTCCTTAATAAATATAAAACTTAATAGAGGCCTTTCGTTCTTTGCAGTATTTATTGATTTTACCAAAGCGTTTGACTCGATTTTGCATAATCTACTTTGGTCAAAGCTCTTGAAATTAGGTGTTGGTCTAAAGATAATCAATATACTAAAATGTTTTTACGACAATGCCAAGATGCGCGTTTCCACTTTTTCATACTCAACAGATGATGTAAATGTCAATTCAGGGGTGTTACAGGGGGAACCCTTGTCTCCCTTGCTTTTTAACCTCTTCATTTCTGATATGCCCACCTTCTTTGCTGCGAACGGAGCATCGTCTATCACCGTAGATGAAAATAATAAAATTTCCTTGTTAGCATACGCCGACGATATTGTTATTTTTGCGAGTTCTCTGCCTGATTTAAATGAAAAGCTGAGAGTCCTGGAACAGTACTGTGATATAAACGGGTTAATTGTTAATACCCTTAAGACTAAAATAGTTTATTTTCGAATCGAACTCGTCCTAAAAAATTTCGTAAAGTTCTTTTTTTTCAGAAACCAAGGTATTTTGTTAACTCGTTGGCCGTGAATCATGAGTCCCGGAAAAAATTACTTAATTCAGTAATCAAACCAACCATGCTATTTTCGTCGGAAATCTGGGCTTATAACTACTTGGACGAGTTGGAATCCGTACAACTGCAGTGCATCAAAAGCTTGTACAATCTGCCTAGAAATGTTCCTAACTCCTTTGTTAGATTGGAATTCGGTTTAACGCCGGTTAAAGCCACTGTCTTTAAGGCCATGTTTTCTCTTTTGATTAAACTGTTTGAAATGGATGAGTCCCGTTTGCCGCGAATATTTTATAATGCTTTATATAGAACAAGGGTTAGACCTGGAAAAAATAAATCTCATAACTTTATTTCCTTCATACAATCCATGTTAAATTCTTTGGGTAGTTTAGATATCGTTTCAACTCATGATGTTTCTGTTTTGAAGAAGGAAAAAAATAACATAATTGAAAAATGTAAGAATAAAATTATCAGTGAGGATATAAACAATGTGCTGAATAGTAAATACAGCCCTATGTATAGATTGGTTAGTAATTTTGGATCGGGTGAGTTTTACTTAGACAGTAATACCAGCATTAAGAAAATAAGAGTAATCAGTCAATTGAGACTTGAGAGGTTAGTGTGTACCCGGTTGTGTATAAATAATTGCAGCTACACTTTTGATGCTAGTGAGGTCTGTATGATGTGTAAAATGGGATTACCTGATACTATACTACATTTTCTCTGTGAATGTAAAGTATTGCAACCGTTAAGGGATCACCTTATTAACAGTTTCCTAATGCCTTTCCAAACTGAAAAGGAATGGTTTGAGGCGCTATTTTCAATTACATCCAATGGACAGATTACTGCTATTTTCAACTATTGTAAACAAGCTGTTAAGTTGAGAAGTTTTATGCTTGGTGAATAGTAAGCTTGAAGTTTCTGTAAACCTACCTATCAGCACATTCTCATTAAAAAAATTAAAAAATAAAAGTAATAAACGCAACCAACTACTACCATACCTGAGAAATGATATTCTGTTTGGTTAATATACGAGTACTTATATTACAATTCTTACTAAAATAAGTAAATTAATTCAATTTCAATTTTTTAAATAGTTTTCCAAGTAGTGAAAGTTCAGTGATTTATAACTTGGACTATAAATTTTACACTTATTATTTTCTGTTCTACAAACCGTTTGTGGTAGTTTATGTTCGTCTTATGTATATAATTTAATTAATTAATTAATTTACAGGATATTTATATTATTTAATTTTATTTCTGTGCTGTGTATTATTCTTTGTTGTATACTGGCCATTTTGTATTTCTGTACACTGGCCAAACTCCTTGCTTAAGGCGTTTCGCCATAAAGCAATAAAATAAATTATTATTTTTATTATTATTATTATTATTATTATTTTTATTATTATTATTATTGTTGTTATTATTATTATTATTATTATTATTATTATTAACGATACCGGATATCTCCTTGGCCTCTGAGCGATTCGCAACGCGAATCGAGAACTGGGCAGTAATAGAAGACTATACCGGGAGGACCACCAGTACATCACCTTTGAAGTGCGCGAGAGGACTTGTGCCAATAAGCTGGAAAACCAGGAGGTCTACCCGAGGTGGAATCTGGACAGGATGAATTCAGAGCTATTCTCCGAAGTCCTTGGCTGTGGAGAAGCCCAAGTGAAAAGTATAGTGACTGAAGGGAAAGTGGGAGCTGAGGCCGTTGTAGCCTCAACCATGGGGCTTATTGCCGAGGCTTACCGTGAAATGCCGCGCAAGGGGCCATGTCATGGTAAGCGTCCTGCTTATTGGTGGACGCCGCATATCGCGAATCTACGGAGAGAATGTGTCAGACGAAGAAGAAGAGCCCAACGAGCTGGACGTCGATCAGACGCCAACTTGCGCTCGATGGAATATAGAGCTGCAAGACGAGAGCTACGTCGCGCAATCTTCGAAAGCAAGAAGCGGTGTTGGGAGAAATTGAAAGAAGAGGTGGATATGGATCCATGGGGACTTGGTTACAAGATAGTGACACAGTAATTAGGAGCCTTTAAGAGGCAGGCAGTAATGGATGTGTACACCATGGAAAACATAGTGAGGACGCTTTTTCCTTCACATGTAGAGCGGAGGGTGAGAAACTATGGTGAGGTAGGAGATTTCCCCCTGTTCACAAATGAAGACATGGAAAGGGCATTGCGCTCTTTAAAAAACAAGAAGGCTCCGGGCCCCGACGGTATTCCTAATGAAGTACTTAGGATTGTAGCGCAACAGAACCCCGGATTACTGCTAGGAATGTTTAACGCTTGCTTGAAAGCTGGAGTGTTCAGCTCCAGATGGAAGATAGCGCGACTGGTCCTCATCAGTAAGGGAAAGGGGGACATGCAACCCTCATCTTTCCGGCCCTTATGCATGCTGGATACGGCAGGAAAATTGTATGAGAGGCTTCTCAGAGAGAGATTGACGCTAGCGATCCGAATGGCAGGAGATTTATCTCCGAGGCAGTATGGATTTAGGACTGGGCGATCCACTGTGGATGCGGTAAGAGAAGTCACTGAAGCAGTGCGCAGGGCTGAAGACCACAACCACCACTCTCGGCGAGTGGTACTCTTGGTTACGCTTGATGTGAGAAATGCCTTCAATTCTCTCAGATGGACAGATGTGCTGCAGGCGTTAGAGGATAATTTTCGAGTCCCGAAATACCTCTTGCGGGTGTTAAGCGATTATCTGAGGAATCGGACGATCATCTACCAGACCTCCGGAGGACCAAGAGCATCGGCAGTGACGGCAGGTGCGGCGCAGGGCTCAATTTTGGGCCCAGACCTTTGGAATGTGGCGTACGACAGCCTACTCAGGCAGGAAATGCCAGAGGAAAGGGTCCTAGTCGGATATGCAGATGACGTGGCTCCGCTTATCGCTGCTCGCGATACCAATAAAGCCCAGCTAAAATTGTATCAGGTGATGCGTGTGATCAATAGATGGATGGCCGAGCATGGGTTGTCGTTGGCATTGTCCAAGACAGAAATCGTGGTGTTGACGAAAAAGAGGATCCCCACGAGTATCTCATGGCGCGTTGGAGAGGTAGCCGTGATTTCTAAGGATATCGCAACATATTTGGGATTAGTCATCGATAAAAAGTTGAGCTTTGGCAACCAAATTCAGTATGCAGCGGATAAGGCCGCGAAGGACACTGCTGCATTGAGCCGGTTGATGACAAACGTTGGCGGTCCACAGGCCAGTACGCGCCGAGTACTACTGAGTGTGACCCACTCAATACTGCTCTATGGAGCCGAAGTGTGGGCAGGTGCACTCAACAAGGAGGCGTATAGGAAAAGATTAGCGAGGGTACAGAGGCTGGGTGCATTAAGGATTGCGTCTGCGTACCGCACCGTGTCCGAACCAGCAATTATGGTCATTGCCGGAGTGATCCCGATTGCATTCCTTGCAGGGGAACGTAAAAGACTGTACGGGAAGAGGGCAGAAGGAAGAAAAGAAACTCTAGCCAGGGAAGAAAGAAAAAGAACCTTCCAAAATTGGCAGGCTTCCTGGGAGGACGATCATCGGGGTCGATGGACAGCCAGGCTGATTAAGGGAGTTGAGGAATGGGTGAGAAGGCCGCACGGTGAGGTAGACTTCTATCTCACCCAACTCCTGAGCGGTCATGGATACTTCAGGGCGTACCTGAAGAGGATGGGGAAGGCTGAGGAGGAGGAGTGCCTCTATTGCCCGGGGTGTAAAGATGATGCCTCGCACACCTTTTTCGCGTGTGACCGGTGGCAGCGTTCGAGGTGGGACCTGGAGGAGGTGATAGGACGGCAGACTCCAGACACGCTGGTAAAGACGATGCTATCCAGTGAGACCAGCTGGCGTCACACCGCGGCATACGTGAGGGGAATTCTTATCAGAAAGAAGCAGGATCTGGAGGAGTTGGAAAAGAGGAACCCCTAGGGGGATAGGACAGAGGCCTAGCCTGATGTAGTGCTGGAATCGGCGAATCCAGGCTAGGTCCAAGCAGAGGGGGTGTTTTAGCCGGTAGTCTCCGGGAGTCCGGCACGGCGTGCGTAAATGCATTTCACCACCCCCCCCAAAAAAAAAAAAAATTATCTTTTTTTTTTACAATCCCTCGCGGCCCGCAGGCAAGGGAGGAACCTGTTTTCATTATTTGGTATTACGGTTCTTACTGGAACCGGACAATTGTCCTATGATAAAGACAAAAGAAAAAGAAAAATATGTCCGTGCTAGTCTCTGGCGTCTTCCCTTAGCACTTCCCTTACAATGCGGCAGGTGTGGAGTACCACAGCCTGCTGCATCTCGTATATGATGGTCCTCCTGATTCCCATCATGCAGAGGCCCTCCCCCAGCGACCGCGGCACAAGTCCCGTGGCTGAAATAATCAACGGGACTATCTCCACCCCTGAGACTCCTCTCCATACAGCAGATATTTCTGCCGCCAGTGGCCTGTATTTAGCCAATTTCGTGGTATACGCGCGGGCTATGTTGGCGTCATCCGGGACAGATACATCAATCAGCCACACCCTGCCTGTTATTTTGTTATGCCAGATCACATCCGGCCGGGTGTTGGCGACGGCATGGTCCGTCAGTACCTCTCTGTCCCAGTACAGGAGACACCGCGCGTCTTCCAGCACTGGCAGGGGGTCATACTTGTAGTATGGGGGGGCATCTTGAATCAAACCGAGTTTCTGCGCCAACTCTCTGTGTAGGATCCTGGCCACACTGTTGTGCCTTTGGAGATAGTCTCTTTGTGCCAGCAAGGGGCACGCCGCTAGCAGGTGGTGAATTGTCTCCGGCGCAGCCCGGCATAGTCTGCACCTGACGTCGGCGACACCGCTATCGTTCATGATGCGGTTCCTGTAGTACCTGGTGGGAACAACCTGGTCCTGTATCGCGATGAGGGCACCTTCCGTTTCCGGAAACAGCAGCCCACGCGTCAACCAGGCCACGGACGCCTCCTTGTCAATCAATTCTCCATCTAGTGCTGCCGGGTATTGTCCGTGTAACGCCTTTCTCCGCCAGGTCTCGCCCACGCTAGGTGGGGGCTCATTATCCACCTCCACCCTCGTAGGCTCAGCACTCAAATTCAGAGGGGTAAAACCCGTATCACCAGCAAGCATTGCATCTATCAGCCCTGATCCCCGCCGTGCCAAGAAATACTCCCGCATTCGGTTTACCTGGGCTACGTGCTGCGCGATTATATCCACAACACCCCTGCCGCCTTCCGCACGTGGGAGGATAACCCTCTCCACCGCTGCCCTGGGGTGGTGCTTGTTTTGCGCTGTCAGCGAAGTACGCACCATACGCTGCAATGCACTAAGTTCTGTGCTGGTCCATCTGATAATCCCAAATGTGTATGAGAGCACCGGGACACAGAAAGCGTTGATCGCGCGGGTCAAATTACCACTATGAAGCCCACTCCACGCGACAGCCTGGAGACGTAGGCGAAACTTTGCAGTTACTTCCTGCTTAATCGTCGTGTGCAGGACTCCTTTACTTTGCTGTATGCCAAGGTATCTGTAGCTGTCACCCGACGCCAATGCCTCCATTTCAGTACTGTCCTCCATCACACATGGCGTGGGGTTCACTCTTCCCCTGATGATTGTTTGGGTACGGCACTTGTCTAGTCCGAACTTCATAGTTATATCAGCCGAGAATCGTCGGACTATATCGATCAAAAGATCAAGGTGGACCTTACGGGCAGCATATATTTTGAGGTCGTCCATGTAGAAGAGGTGTGACAGCCTGCTTCCGGGGGCGGCGGAACCCCATGCATATCCGTATCCGGAGGATTCCAGCAATGCCGATAGCGGGTTAATCGCCAACACAAACCATAACGGGCTTAAGGCGTCTCCCTGAAAAATCCCTCTCTTGATTTGGATCATTTCTGTCCGAGTCACTTCCTCACTCGCTCGCATCACAATATGAGTCCGCCAGCTGCCCATGGCCACATTAAGGAATCTTATGACATTGGTAGCCACGCCGTACAGTTTCAAAATATCAGTCAGCCAAGTGTGCGGAACTGAATCATAGGCCTTCCTGTAGTCTATGTATGCCATATACAAATTACGTTTTTGTCTTTTGGCCTGTTCTGTGGCTACTGTGTCTATAATAAGCAGCTCTTTGCATCCATAGGAGCCCCGCGCACAGCCCTTTTGAACGTCTGCGATGATATTCTCACCATCGACGTAGTCGTGCACTCGTTTCGCTATGCACGCTGTGAGTAACTTATACAATGTGCTGAGACAGGTGATAGGCCTGTACTGTGCCGGGTCTCTTGCGTCTCCCCCCTTGTGCTTCAAATAGGTTACGCCGAGTGTCATGAATGCGGGGAGACTCCATGGGTCCGCAATGGTCAGTGAGAAGACCTCGGCTAACCGCCCGTGCACGGCACTAAACCTTTTCCACCAGAAATTATGTATTCCGTCAGGCCCAGAAGCCTTCCAGTTCGCACACTTCCTAAGCGCGTTTTCAATCTCTTCTTCGGTAAAGCCCTCAAATACCATCTCCTGGCCAGGCCTCCGTTCGACCTCCAACATCCGCAGCCAAGCCGCGTCACGGTTGTAGTCCCCAGTAGCAGACCAGAGGTTTCCCCAGTATTCCTGGATTGCATCGCGTGTGGGCACCTCGCCAGAGTTCGGGCAATTATTTGCTTCCAGCTGCCTATAGAAGGCTGCTTCGTTCTTATCGAACTTCAGGTTATCTACTCTTCTACGCGCGGACTTATTGTATCGGCGTAACCTATTGGCGCTACAGCCAGTCTTTGCTTGAGAGTATCTACAACCTCCGCTAAGGGTCTGTTTCGGGTGGCGGGTGTCCCCGGATGGAATCTCTCCCGGCACATTATGGCATTCACTTTCGTTACTGTCCTGCCCCCGGCCTCGCCTCTCTGACACCTGATAAGCCTGCCAAGGTCCTTACGCAATGCATTAATCTTACTTTCCAGCCTCTTCTTCCATATTGGTTCTATTGATTTGCGTGCCGCGCTTTCTGTAGTTAGTGGGCTCTTGCCCGTGATCACTGTTACTATGGCCGTCGCGGCGGCATAGACTACAGTTTGTAATCCCAACATATCCTGTGTCGCTATCTCTTGGTCTGAGAGAACGGATCTGTTCATTAGTGTGACACACTTAACGAGAAACGGACTCCAGCTCAGTCGCGGTAGAGTAGGGCGGAGGGTGGGGTCCATTGCCCCAACCATGTCATAGCTGGCCCTGAATTCTACTTCAAGTCTCCGCAACAATTCGTCTGCCCCATGATCTGCGGGGCTTGGGGCGAGCTCCGATGTTCCCTGTTCAGTAACGGCCCCCAGCGCAGGATCCCCCGAAGTGATCATATCCGTGGTTTCCCCCCGTCATCCTCTGTCAGGATGCCACCGCATAAACGGCGTTCTGCCTCCTCGTGGAGCTCCTGTAAGATCTCAGGGGGTAAGAGATTGTTAGTCACAATCACGCGTCGCTGGTCAGCAATCCTTTGTTCAGACACCTCAACCTCTGGGAATCTCTCCCGAAAGAGACGGTGCAGCTCTTGTCTATAGCCGACCTTCTGGGTTTCTAAATTCGTCACTGTATAGTAGGTTAGCATGATAAATTTGTTCAGCTCAATTGACCATTTCATGCGTCGCCTTGATTGCCTCGATGTGGTCCCCAGTTATTATTATTATTATTATTATTATTATACATAGTAACCAGTGTTAACTCCGTCTTCTTATTTCATCAACTGGACCTACATTCTCTCCACCTAACACATCCATTATAGCATAATTGAATGTTTTTTCTTGACCGAGCCCTCACCAAATTTCTTCATAACATAATTCTTCAACGGTCAACAAATTCTTTTATATTACTATTGTTATTAGCTATTAGTTTTATTTAAGGTAACTATTATTATAATAATAATTAATTATTTTCTTCTTTTTTTCTAGGGTAGCACAAATGATAAAATATACAAACAAAGTTACAAATTGGAATGGCATCAAAACACTAAAAGCGGCAGGAAAATACGAAATATATTGTCAATTACAATACGAAGAAAATATGCTTTATTTTTTATAGATTTCTGGGACAGAATAATACAGGGTGTCCCAATTAAACGGGCCACTTTTGCAATAACTATTAAACAAAGCAAGATATCTAAAAAGTGAACATAACATTTGTTCAAGAATTTTCGCTCTAGTTTATGATGGTGTTAATGTTTTTTTATTTTTTTAGCGCCTTACACTTTCAATCGGCGGTTGAATGTGCCAATTTCCTTTTGTCCCCCTCTTCTTATTACTGTATTGAAAAATATTTAAACAAAAGAAAGAAGGAAAATGCTGTTAATTTCAATTCAATATTTTAAACTTTTGTTGAGATTTTCAACCATAAAATTTCAACTTTCGTCGTTTATTCCATATTTTTACTTTCTCATAATCCGAGTGAAAGGAACTATTGTAATCCTGTAATGCAATGCGTGTGTGTGTGTGTGTGTGTGTGTGTGTATCTGCCTGTCTATATGTGTGTGATTTCCTGACCAGAGTAACCCTAACGCAAGGGATTTTATGCTCCATAAATTATATTACACATATGTATCAAAAACTTATTATTTGCAAATATATGAAACATTTTATTTATTGTTTAAATCCTATTGGTGGCAAATAGCGTAATACACACTTCTGAAATATATTAACTAAATTACATTAAACTGTTAACTGTGATAATGTAATAATGAAACATTAAAAAGATAGAATAATATTATTATTAAAATTAATAATTAATTACAATAGTTGAAAATCAATATTTTTTTAGAAATTTTATAAACTGAGAACACAATTGTTTTTGTACCAGCAAACCAAAATCTGTAACTGGCCAAGATATCCTCTGTAAGATAAAAAACTGCACCAATTCCCTCTTAATGGTTCAAATAGAGGAAATGCGGGCGGCAGGATGATGTGGCGCCAATTTTGAGGGTAACCCCGGCTATGAGGCTTCCCAGGATTTACCCCCTGTAGAATGGTACAACAAAGTTGTAGCCTCGACCATATTTGAAGTCTATTTTGGCAAGAGCGCTTCATAAACTAGACTTCTACACTACTCACGGTCTGAGTGGCCATGGATGGACCCGAGACTACTTGCATAGATTTCAAGGATTGGCTGACCTATCATGACATTGCGATAATTACCTCAAATCTCATATGTTGGGCAGCGACTGCGATTGTGCCGTTTAAGGCGAGGAAGTTATTTTAACAAATAGTAAATATTTTGTTATCGATTTTTGTAAATAAACGGGAAAATGTTTTGTTTTAATGATGTTTTTCCTGATTTTTAAGTCCCTTAACCTTTTGAAATAGCTTTTAATTTTTATCAGCATTTGAAATCTCTTATTTATTCGAAACTAATAAGAAAATCTGGTTTTAATTTTAGTTTAGGAAGTAAAAAATCTGAAAAAACTACAAAAATTGAAACATTATGGTAGAAGGTTTGAAATATTAATGTGAAATTAAGGCATTTTTTCATTTTTTTTTATAGTTTTCAATACAGCAGTAAAACGTGGGGGTCAAAAGGGAATTAAAGGTGTAAGGCGGCAATAAAATCAAAAAACAATAACACCATCATACACTAGAGCGAAAATACTTCAACAAACGTTATGTTCACATTTTAGATATTTTGCTTCGTGTAGGACTTATTTCAAAAATAGCCCGCTTAAGTGGGACACCCTGTATATAATACATAAGTTACGCTAATTCCGCCTATATACATTAGAAATAATTGTATACAATCATCGCTATTATATGCGAATGCACACACTCTCATCCATAGATACAACTATTCAAATAAATACGTTTGCCTCTTATTTACTATTAATACGTATCTATAATAAGTGCAAGAGATACACTCACTCTGACACTCTCAGACGCACACGCAAACATTCCCATCGCATACACACAAAAACATACACACACAAATTACTCTAATATTATTTTCTCTCTATATTTCTATACCCTAATTTCTCTATATTCTCTAATATTCTATACCCTAATACTCTATATTTCTCTCCCCCCTATTATCTTAAAACTAACATATTTTCAAATTCTAAAGTCTTGTATCCTATCAGCTTATGACAGCTTCAATATTTTAACCAAATCAATTACATTTTCCAGTTTCATTAATTTGATAAATATTACTAATATATTGAGAACTTCCCATTTCGGACTTGCATATACCATTTCATATGTGTATGTATTTTAACTGGTTGATGGTGGATTTAAAAATTTTAATCGGATGCGCGGCTGGTTTATTGTTTTAGACACTGTGGAAGGGGGTTATAAACGCGGAAGTTGTAGGTTACAATGTTCTACTGAAAATTATTTAGAGAAAAACTGAATAAAGTTTTTTTTTTTTGTAAACTTGACAAGCTAGATAACCAACAAATGTAAGTATGAAGAATTAATAATGAAGGAAGGGCAGCAAAATGGAACAACTGAAATAAATATGTTTGTAAATATAGGTGGAAATAAACAATTAAGTTCTAAATTCCTTAATTATCCTACATAGCTAAATGTTAGTCCTTTATGGTTCTGCATTCTGGAGACAGACAGTTAACAAATAAGAATAAATAAGTATATGCGTTGAAGATTATGTCCAAGAGGTATCGAGAAGCGCAGAATCCAGGGCGAGGTTGTTGACCTTCTATAGACGGTATAACACGGTTGATCATCTCAGAATGTTTTGGCTACAACCTCGGTATAGTGGAGTTTTCTCTACCGCTTATCAGGCTTCTTGCAAGAACTTCGACAAGATTCAGAACCAGGCAACAAGGGTACTAACTCATGTCCCTAAATCTCATCTGATTCCGAACGGTATTATAACATCTAGATTTCAAAGTATTATCAATAGCTTTGAGAAGCGTGGTGGGGCTAGATACTTCTGCGAGAGTCTATTTGAAAGAAAAAATGAACTCGATGCGGAGATTGAGGCTGCCGAAAATTGACGCTAGAATTAAAATAAATTCAGTAATTTAGAAAAGAACAGGGTAGTAGAACAAGGAACGAGATAGATTATAGAAGGGCCTAGGAGGCGAGCAACCTCCGACTGGCCGGCTACATACTTAACTAAGGCAAAAATAAAAGAAATAAAATCATGTCGCAGTTCAAAAGTACTTTAAGGCGGTTTTGCGGAGGGGTGAGGACATCAGTAAGCGAATGTAAAAATAAAAAAAATGAAATAAAAAAAAGTGCCCGAAGGAAGCACGAATTTATTTTCTCTTAGAGCACTGAAAACGGTCCCAGTTAGTTGAATAATAAAAAAAAAGATAGTTTAAATCAATCATTAGCTTATACTGAAAGAATATTGAGGATGCTGGGATAAATTTTTTCACTAGATTATCATTTTCAATATTTTGGAAGTCCTACCTTTTTTTAAGGGCTATCCATTGTATAGTGTTTAATAATTTAAAGGTTCAGAAGTTTGAATTGCAGTAAAAGTAATTCGCTTGATTGATTTACAATTGGTTTTTTGTTTATCGACTGGCAGTCAAACCATTAAGAGTTACAAAACATAACATTAATGGTCATAATTCAATCAATAATCATGTAATAGTATTGGAACATAAATTTGGGAATTTATATCGGTATTTAAATTTTAATAACATATAATTTCATGGTATATGAAATAAATAAACATTAAATAATTAAAATAATCTTGACAAGATGTTTAAATGATTTATATAATCTAATTACATAGTTATTATTTATGCTCTCATAAATTTCGTAACAATAAATTTTAATATATGACCAGGCAAGTGTCGTATATAATATAGCATATTTTGTTGTAATTGCATAATATAAAATAATAATCTAGAACTAGAAATTATAGAAAACCGAAATTGCCTGCAAAATAATAAATAACAGTTATGCAGATCAGTCTCAACAAATTTTAAAAATGTAATTGTTAAAGAAAAAAATTATTTCATTTTTCATATATATTATTTATTCCCACCTTTTAGGCAGTACCCTAGCTTGCGCTCATAGCCGCCCATGAAGCATGCAAAAAAGTATCAAATATGTTAGCGAAACTTTGTTAAAGAAGTTAAAGAAGAGTTAATAAATAATAAGTAATCATCAGAATAATTTTCGACAGGAATCCCGATCCCACAAGAAATATTAATTTTGTATTTCCTGCGATTTTACGATTTTGAAGTAAGCTAATTAGATGTACAAACACATCATTTTTTAGAAACCACATTTTTAGACTCAGAGAAAAGAACACATTCGATATAGACTCTTGTCGGTGAGAATTCTATATCGAAAATCTGTAAAAATTAAAATATTCTCTCTGACAGTAGTTAAAGAAATGTAATGGAATCGTTTGATGTGATTCCTGATGTAGTAGATGTCTTGAAGAGGGCGGAATTTAGTTGAGAGATTTTGGAAGTTAGTGCATCGAATTATTAATACGGATTTTATAAAAATAAACTGTATTTTAACAATAATTTTAACGTATAAATGGTAACTAATAACTAGCAAAATACTTAGGAATAAATAGAAGATAAATAACTAATAAATTAGACTGATAAAATAACGAACTAAGATGCACTACTAAAAGATAATAAGTTTAGATAAAACTGTGTATAGACGCGTAAACGCTGCTCGTGTATATAGACGTGCTCGTATGGTCGTATATGATATAATGATCTCTCGTTGTATATGATAGAGTTTATATATTGGTGTTGGCCACACTCACACCAAGAAATCTGTCCTAGTGTGCGACCTTCGTAGTTTGGTGACCTTATTTAGGTCAGTGGCCAACCTTATCGGTGCTTGTTTTGATGTAAGGTATTGAAAAGGTCTTTGTTGTTGTTGCATTGTCTTGAAGCCGGCGGCCTGCTAGGTCGCTGGTTATAAATTAATCTTTTATTACTGCCTTCCTTTGTTAAGATAGCAGCTGGCTAGAACCACTTTGACATTGGTATGACTTTCCATGTCATTACAGAAAGTAAAATAAGATAACTTAATGAAACTTAACAGTGACAGATTCATCCATTACTTGTGCTCCACAATATTGGCCTCCTCCTTCCAAAAAAATTAATGATGTTTTGATATTATTATTTACTATAATTGATGAATCTGGTTCTATCATCAAAAGTCATCAAAAGAATAAGCTCTTGTATATATATATATAAATAATAAAAAAAAAAATTAATTTATACTGATTCATCTAAGGTACAAATAAGCAGGTGACAAAATATTGGCAACTGAAAGATCAATTTATACAATAAAAACAATTAATCGGATCATGCTGTTCAACTACAAACTCTTGTCAGTCAAAATAAGGCAATAAATAATGTTACAAACTAAATATTACAGGATAACCCGATTTCTTTTGTTGGTCTATCCTATCGTAGAAGAATGCTATTTCTTCTTCCTTGAAGTGATTAGTCCATTTGAAGTTTCTCAAAAAATTCTCAGTTAATCCTCGATATCGAAGGCCGTCGATATCAGCCATCATTATGTAGGTGTATTGTCATATATTGTGTAGAAGAACATATATATGTGAAAAGTGTTCTGTGGTAGTACCATCCGTAGTCAGTGCAAGTGACGGTTCAACGAAGAAGATTATGTTACAAGATATATGTTGTTTATATTGAGAACCATTAAGGCAATTTTCTTTCTTTTCTATTCAAATAGTTAATTTCTCTTTAAAATAGTAAAATTGTGTTCATCAAGATGTTTCCACTGGTTGAACATATATTAAACTTTCCCCGGTGTGGAGGTACAGTATATAAGGTGGACCCTATTAGGGAAGAGTTCATTTCAAAATTTATACCGTAACAAGTGTGAAATCTATCATTAGAAAAAGCCATGTTACAGTAGTGAGTGGTGGAAGTGCTCCAAGAAACCCAGTAAATCCCTTCGTCAAGTCAGTAAATATGTAAAATATGTAAGTTTATATATTTCTCCTAAATGACAAGACACTTAATATGTTGTTATATCTCAATATAGTATCTATTGAGTCTTGAGTTATATTGGTTATTTTAATTATATATTTTGAATCTATATACTTAGTTGTTTTTTCATCCTCTCCAACTTCTGTATAAACACAGACCTCATGAGATCCCTTTAGAGAAAAGTTAAATTAAAAATTATAATTATTTACTATTCTGAATTTCTTTTTTATTACCCCCCAATACACATAATATTACAATATATATATATATATATAGAGAGAGAGAGAGAGAGAGTGAGAGAGAGAGTAAGAGAGAGAAAGTTATTTATAGTAATTCTAATTAGATTTTTTATTAGGATTTTTTTTAATATTTAAATTTTTATTCATATTTTAATAGTTGAGGTATTTTTCAATTTTATAAATATGTTGATAGAAAGCCGTGATTTCTGCCAGTAAATGTAACGTACTAATTCAAGTTTTTTTTTTAATTGACATTTAGGAAATAAGGAATTTTGTAAAGCTGGAACATTTCAACGAAAGAAATTCTTAGAGAGCGTAGGCTCCATCATTCTGTATGGAAATACTTAATTTTGTGGTGTCACAGGAATTAAATTTCAGCATAAAGGTCTTATCTAGAGAAAGGGACCAACTCAGCCATGCTGGAGTTTATTTCATGAAGTGAAAAATGGAATCGAATAACAAACTAAAAGAACAATCTGTATGGATGTATCAATGGTATTAAAAACATTCCCTGACAATTGTAACCAGTTATGGAACTAAAAGGATTCAACGAAACTACCATGTTTTTTTTTTAAATATAAAAATTACAAAATCAATGAATTTCATATATATATATTTGTAAAGAGAATTGGATGTGCCTAGTAGTAAAATGAAATAACTTCAATAGAAATGTACTACCGAAAAATCCATTTTCTTCAAACTCAGGTCATTATGACCAAATATTTAATTTTAATTTATTTTATTTAAATGATAAGCACATTAGAGAAAAATATAACTCCCCCCCCCCTCAATACCTCTTTAAATGAATTTTTCCGGAGAAATGATTCAAATAAAAGATGTAGCTCTTTGTGTATGTAGTTAATAACATAGCCCAACCCAGGAAAATTGCTGGAGTTTTTTTTTTTAGAAAATTGCAACAAACTATAAAATATACTCAGTAAATTGGTATTTGCGGTTGAAGAATTTTGAAGATAAGTTCTTGTCGGGTACAATGATGATGCTCAAATAGTAAGTGAAGTATGAACTGTGTGTGAATTTTCCGTATTTGATTTAAGTTGTTCACAACATACCCATACACAGAAACACACACTAATCATTTTATAAAATCCACTTTTTTGGATTCAGGGGACCTCAAAGGTGTAATGCCGATGGAAATTCGATATAGAAAATTACAAACGATTACAAAATTTCCTCCAACAGCCGATAATTTTTTTTTACTATATATATATAGAGAGAGAGAGAGAGAGAGATTTTGCTTTCCTGCGTCGCGTGGACTGCTTGGATCGTAGTGCATTGGACACTTTTACCCCCCAAAAATAATTGATTGGCGATTGATCGTTCCTTTAGTTGAATATCCAAGAGCCGTGAGGACTATCTCGGATACGCACGACTTCACCCCCGCGTATAAATATACTGCGGTTTTCTAGTGTTGGATGGTTGGCTACTAACAATTGGGATCGACGTTAGTAAGCCCAAACAATTTGTCGAGGATGTATCAAACAATTCGCAATTAGCACAGTTCACCTTACACATTTTGATGTGCAGATTACTGGGAGTATGTTAGAAATTGGAACGGTTAGTTTTGTGTGATCTGAGTGACTCTTAACAGCATCGTTTTGCTATGAATGAATAAAACACGGCATCTCAGAAGAACAAAAAGTTAAATCTATCTTGCTCTGACGTCCTGTTGCTTGACATACTGGGTATCATATTTATGATAATATGTTATGTGGTAGTTCTATATTATGGTCAGATAAGACCTGTACCATTTATAGTAGAAACGTACATCAAATTGTAGAATGTGAAATATTGTCGACAGCTTTATATTATTAATCTCTTGTTATGACTTATGCTGTGTAACACTTTAAACACTTTCGACAAGTCAACATTGAGGTGTTGCCGAGATATACGCATATAACAGACACTGTCTAAGAATAAATATTAAAATATGACTAAACATAGAAATTACTCATCGTTTCAAGTGGAGCTCTTTCACTCCGCACATCTTGAATGACTCGCATTATTGTAGAATCCATGTAACGATAAAGAATATAAAGCAAATCTTGTAATCGATAGTAAAAAAAGAAAATCTAGTTATATACTGATAAACAAATAATCATTACAAATGTGAATATAAAAACAAACGGTAAGAGGAAGTAAAAAAAAAAAATACAATAAATATAAAACACATAAATAATAATAAAAGAAAAATAGCAATGATACATCAAAATATAATAATTAAAGTAAGAAAATAAAAATAACAATACAATAATAGGAATAATAATTATCACTATTATCATTACGAAACTATTTATTATATTTACATGGTTTACATAATATTTACGTCTATTATTCCTACATTATTTTGTATTATTCAGAAATGGGTAATATATTATATTATTAACAGTGTTCTTCCATTATGATTATGCTCGCAAATGATAGCAGATAACATTTTATTGGGTTTCTATATATATTAAAGGCTAGATGCCCTAACTGGTTGTTACTGGACAAATTAATAATCTAACTCCATCCCTTTTCAGCAGCGAACAACACTAACAGTAGGTGATCACGGTACTGAAATGTTTCACGACTTAAATCTGTGAGAGTAAACTTGAACTGAAAAAATTATATCTTTTCTCAACATTTGTTTTCTCTATTTTGCGATTGAGTTTTATTTACAACATGAACATCGAAATTAATAACGGTGCGTTTTCTATTTTTTAACATACACCTGTATTCGGCAAAAATTTGGAATTAATTGAACATCATCGCTTGAAATTACTTGATGTAACTCTCACATGCTCTGCGCCTTTTCATGACCAATTTATATGCGCGCCTATTGGAAGGTTAAAAAAGAATTAACCAAAATACAAATACAAGTGAAATAAAAATATAGAATTCCGAAACATAAATGAAAAATACACACAAGAATGAAATCAAATCTCTGAGAGCTGAGAAAATCTGTAAACACTGACAGAATTCTGGAGACTGAGTCACGAGAGCAGAAATGAACATGTCCACTTGTGATAAAACGCTCTCGGAGACCTGTATAGGTTTGTTTCCCAGACTGCTCTCAGGCCTCTATCCACTTGTTACAATTGTCTAAAGACTAGCATTAAATCGCTGGTTCAAAGCGGCAATTTCCATTAACCCCCACTTTTTACTAATGTGTTGAAAACTACTACAAACATAAAAAACAATGTCGTTAATTTCACTCAAATATTTCAAACCAATCCCGAGTTATTCAATCAAAAAGATTAAATTTTCGTCTTTTTTTCCTATTTCTTTGTTCGTAAACTGAAATTAAAAGCAGATTTTCTTATTAATTTCTAATTAATAGGAGAATTCAAATGCTGATAAAAGATAAAACTTATTTCCAAACAATAAGGGACTTAAAATTCGGGTAAAACATCGAACAAAACAATATTCCCAGTTTATTTACAATAATCGAAAAAACATATTTCCTATTTATTCAAAATGACCTTCTCGGTTTAAACGGCACAAGCGCAGTCCCTGCCCAACAGATGAAGTGCTAATCATATCATGTCTGCTGGAATTGGAATGCAGGTTTGGATTAAGTTCAGCTTTCAGGTCCCTCCCTCCCGGTCTGGCGGTTGCTGAATGTCAGAGCAAGATTCTATAAGAAATTAATCCTGAGATACTGAATGTCAGAAGAAGAATGTGGTTCCAACAAGATGGTTGTCCCGCGCACTATGCCTTAGTGGCGAGGCAAGAAGTGAATGAGATGTTCAGTCACCGCTGGGTGGGGTGACTTATAATATTATGTTGTAATAATTATGTTAATTATTACTTAATTTGAATATACTATCGCTCTCCAAAGGTAACTTTTTCTGCATGTAGCGCATAAAAATGTTGACCAATTTTGTATTAATAATTTTTGAAAGATTGTAGCACAATTTTCTAAGAGGTTCTGATACATTAACTGTAGTTTGAAATGCCAAACTATTAATATATTTAGATTTCAAGTAAATAAATAAATAAATATGTTCTAAAAAAAACAAAAGGAAATTTTAGACATATTCTAAATAATTTCACCTAAATCATTAGTGCTACCTGTAATAAAATTTAATAACACCAACTGAATTATATTTCCACCAATCAAATTAATCATAATACGTGGTCGTAAATAAAAAAATATTAATTTATTATGCATTTGACAATTAAAATTAGTATAAAAATAACATCGTTCCAATAAAATGAATTCATAGCTGAATGTTCTTTTATAGTTTCCAGGGCTGCAGTCATGAAGTTTCATATTTTGATAAGGATAATTATATTATGTTTGATGGTATCAGTTCGAGGAGGAATTTTGGAAGGACGAGCAGCTAGGCCAAAACCACGACCAAGATCAGAGCCAAGAGGGCCTGGGCCTTTTCTCACAATTACTGGCGAATTAGTAGCAAAACAGTAAGTTTCATAATTTTGTTTAATAATAATTATCTATTTAAAGAGGGAGTTAAGTGTCTCCTTTAAAACTTGTGTTCAATTTTGTCCACTAAGTGTTACGGGCTTATTTCAAGTTAAAGAGTTTGTTTCAAGAAATATTCACCGAGCCGTATACTTTGGTGTATCTTTCTTCGTTTTGTGTTCCCATATTTTTCTGTATCCTTGACAGTTCACCTCCATTCCAAATAATTTATTGATAGTTTTAATTCAGATATTTTTGTATTAGTTTATTATTATTCATATCATAATTATTCAAATACAATTAATAAAAAACTTATAAAAATATTATTTTGAATGAATAGCATGGTATTGGGACAAGGTGTGGCAGAATTACCAGTTATTATAACTAAGACAGCAGGCGATATTGCAACTAAATATGTCGTAAGTTTACATGAATTTTTCCTGCATATCTTAATATTAATTTAAATTTAAAACATTAAATAAGATATAGAAGTGAGTAGCCCATTCGCCTGTTCATTCGTCAATAAGGTAGGTAAGGTGAATAAAGTTATATTCATATAATAAA
The DNA here is from genome assembly GCA_011037195.1 of Triatoma infestans. Classification (NCBI taxonomy): domain Eukaryota; kingdom Metazoa; phylum Arthropoda; class Insecta; order Hemiptera; family Reduviidae; genus Triatoma; species Triatoma infestans. The sequence continues at coordinate 43,931 of JAAEAF010001253.1, read as the reverse complement.
GGTAACACTCAGTGTTTTACAACACAGAACCAAGTTCAGTATTAATTATATATAGGTTATTTAAAACCCAACGATGAGTTATTTACAGTTAGAAAATATGGATCATACTAGATATATGATACAAAATAATAGATTTAAATGAAGCTATTCATTTCTTTTTTTCTTTTTTTTTAAATACTAAATATATTACACCAAAGCAATATAAAATAAATACTACAATAAAATATTACAATAAACAATATGTAAATATAAAATTTTACCCCATTATTTACATCGAACCAATCACTGACCTAATCGGTCTTTTAATAATATAAAATTAACATACAACAAACTATACGGTTCGGTGGTATACAGCTTACATCAAATATTTTTACTTTCTCATATTGGTGGTTACAGGAAATATTGTAAGCGTGCTAAATTTTCGAAATTAGTTTCCACCGGATATAAAGATTTTGAGCTCACGATATTTAGTCAAAATCGGTCAACCGAAAATACTACTTTATTGAATTAATTTTTCCGATTTCTGCGCTTTTCTAGCAAAACAGCCTCAATGATTTTTTTTTTAACTTCGTTTTATCATCTAAACATTTAATGATTACAGCTTTCATTAGAAAAATTTCTTACAAGAATTTTCAAATTAAATATATCTGATATATCGCAACATAACCTTCTTCGTACAACTGGCTCTCATTGCTTGGCAATGACTACAGATGGTACCACCACAGAACACTTCCCACATATGTGTATTATAATATGGTTAATCTCCGATCCTTCTGACTTCCTAATAACAATCAGATTTTGTACTCTGTTATATTTACATTGCTTTTTATAGTAAACAACACTAGTTTAAAGTAGCGTATTTATGTTATATATATATTTAATGTGAACATTGTTATGTGTTGCAAAATACGAAATATTACATTTAAGGCAATAAACCCACATAATGGTGGCTGATATCGACAGCCGTAAGCTTAGGATTAACTGAGAATTTTATGAGGAACTTAAAATGGACTAATCACTTCCAGGAAGAAGAAATAGCATTCTTCAATGATAGTATTTATATTAGTTTATATGATAGTAGTGGTTTTTGTAACTTTATTTATTGAATTAATTTGAAACTGATAGAGTTTGTAGTTAAACGGCATGATCCAATTATTTGTTTATATTGTATAAAGTGAATTTCTAACATTTTGTCACTTGCTGAATTGTACCTTAGATGAATCTGTATAAACTGAATTTTTATCTTTTATATATAACACATAGACAATGGCTTATTTTTTTGATGATCTCATATAGAACCAGATTCATCAATTATAGTAAATAATAATATCAAAAATCATTATTTGATGAAATCATTGATGGGTCTTACAATTTTAGAGCTTATTTGAATAGTGAATCTAATAATTGCTCAAATGATGATATAATTCTAGGAATCCCAAACGCACAAAAATGGCAGACTTAGTTTAGGGGGCAGCCAAAAAGGTGGAAGAGTCCAAGATGGAGGGGGAGCAGTCCCACCCGATATGAAGAAGAAGACCAAAATAGTGGAGAACGAATAATGGGTGAATATATCTCTGGTAATTTTCAATAATTTATGTTTTTTTTACTTTGTCTAACTACTGCTGAAAGAAATATTTTAATTGTTTCAGATTTTCAATATCGAATTCTCACTGTCAATGCACGTTTATCTCTGATTCTAAAAAATAGGGTTTTAGACAATCTTGTATATGTGTATGTGGGCAAATATGAGAACAGCATAGCTCAAAAACGAAAAATCGCACAAAGTTCTAAATTGATATTCCTTGTGGTTTCTTACCATGGGAATGGCCAAAATACTTCAATCAAACTTCCGTCCTACTTTACTAAATCGGATTTTCCGTTTGGTTCGATTTTCCAAAAAACAACTCTTAAGATTTTCTTTAAACCTTGTGTATTGGACTAGAGAAAATATGTTACTCAGAGGATTTACAATAAATACGGGCTGCTCAACTTGGTTGAGGTGCAACAAAACACATCATTACGATCAAACGCAAGATAACGGTACTTAGATAACAATATAAAGGAACAATGAAAGATTGGTAAAAAAAAAAGAAATTGTGCGAAATCGCAAGCTTGTTGCATCGTGAAATGTGACAGCCCAACCGAGAGAAAACAATCTCTCTCTCGTACTCTCTTACTGGCTTATATATAGGTTCTCCCCACTCTGCTTAAGTCAGAGAGTACCAGGGAAAGTTTGTTTTCTCTCAGTCGGGCTTGGCTCTCTCTCTTGCTATTACGAGCTATCTATTAGATTCAAACATACATCGCATCGTGTCATAACGCTACTCTACCCTTTTATTCTATAAAATCATTACAAGTACAGTGCAGTTTGTGTATCTTATAGCTATATTATAACAATTTCTTCATATCTCGTCAAATTAATCAATCCCAATTTCTCTCCTCATCAACTCCATTATAGGGTTTATGTTATTTTCTATTGTGTTTCATAGTTTTATATACAATATTATCATCTAGGTAATATTAATAAGAATTAAACATGTTGCCAAAGTTTTGAGTTTGAGGTAATTCGTTGACCGGAGGTTGGTTTTTACTGAAGTTATATCAGTTTTCTACGATTTTATCCATAAGATATTAACGGTTTCCATTGAAATTTTTACATAATTAAAAATACAGCAACCCACCACTTTTAATGGGTAGTTTTTCTGATAAAGTTCATTTAAAGAAGTTTAGTTGAAGGGGGACTACAATGGTTTATGGTTTTCCCAAAGAAAGTCATATAAAGTTTAGATTCTTCAAGTGGTTTAAACTTGAAGATAAGCAAACATTTAGTAATAATTATAAGTTTGAAGATTGTTTGTCCTTTAGATCTGTGAAGAATGCACGGTGAACATTTCACACCAGATTCATTAATCAATATTTATTTACATTTTATTAAGAGAACAAATTTATTAATATGGAAAAATTAATTTTAATTAATATTATAATTGTTATTAGCTATTAGTTTTATTTAAGGTAACTATTATTATAATAATAAATTAATTACATTCTTTTTTTTTCTAGGATACCACAAAAGCTGTTAATTTCAATTCAATATTTCAAACTTTTGCCGAAATATTAAAACATAAATATTCAATTATAGTCGTTTTTTCCTATTTTTACTTTCTCTTAATCCAAGTAAGAGGAGATATTTTAATTGTGTCTAATGTTTCATACCGAGTCTTCACCGGAAATATCCGTTTTGAGGTCCTCTGAGTCCACAAAAGTGGTTTCTAGCAAATGGTCTGTGTGTGTGTGTTCCTATCTGGGAGTTTTTTTGAGAGAGTAACCCTAGAATAGACTAGAATCGTTGACTGAGCCTAGCCCCTATCGCCAATCGTGGGGGGGGGGGGGGAGCCTCTTCCACTGCGACCTACAAATTGAGGTCTATTGTGGATCCCCTTAAGTTACAGAACAGCCCCCAGCTTTGCCCTCCTAATCAATCCTAGCAAAGCTGAGAGCGGCTCCGTCATGAAGCTTTCAGCTTCGGGATTGCCCGTCCCCAATTGAAGAAACCTAATCCTCGCCAGGCCGGCGCACTCACAAAGGATGTGCGCCGGGGTCTCCTCCTCTACCTTGCAGAATCGGCATACCGCACTATCCGCAAGTTGTAGGTGGTGCATGTGTCTATTCAGCCTACAATGCCCTGTTAGTAGACCCACAATTAACCTTATATCCCTTCGGGTTTGGCTCAGTAGGTCTTTGGTAAATTTAGGCAAATGTCTTTTAATGAAGAGCTTTGCCTGCCTCTGTCCTGGTGTTCCCTCCCACCAACGCAGACGCTGATCTTCTATCCACCCCTTGATAGAAGTTTGATGAGGCTCCTGGACAAGCCGCAGAAGGGTTCGGGGCCTATAAAGGTATCCTGCGAGCCCTCCCTCGCTAGGGCATCCGCCCTCTCATTGCCCAGGAACCCCGCATGTCCCGGTACCCAGGCGAGTGTCAGTTTATTCCGAGTACCTACCTCGGTGAGGGCAAGTAGGCAGTCCCACACCAGTCTTGAGACTATTTGGTGTGAGGAAAGTACCTTCAGGGCTGCCTGACTGTCGGACTATATGGTCAATCTTCTTCCCAATATCCTTTGCCTTATGATCTCCCTAGCGCAGAGTTGTAACGCCACGACTTCAGCCTGAAAGACCGTGGCGTACTTCCCTAGGCTGGCCTTAATGTTAACTTTAGGCTTGCCCCCGTAGACCCCAGCTCCGACCCCAGTCGGAGTTTTGGATCCATCTGTATACCAGATCGAGTTAGCGAACAGGGGAGAGTAACCCTAACTCCAGGGAGTTAATACATGCTCCATAAATTGTATGACATGTATATCAAGAACTTATTATTTCTAAATATATAAAAAAATTTATTTATTGTGGATACACACTTCTATAATATGTAGCGTAAGTTATATCAAACTATTAACTGTGATAATATAAAAGTGAAACTTTGTAAATACAAATATTATTGTTAGTAAAATACAAATAATTAATTACAATAGTTGAAAATCGATATTTTTTAGTAATTTTATAAACTGAGCACACAATTTATTGTTTTTGTACCAGCAAACCGAAATCGGTAACTGGCCAGGATATCCCCTGTAAAATAAAAAACTGCACCAATTCCGCTCTTTGGGGATCAAATGGAGGACATTGTAGAATTTCTTTTTTTTTTTATACTCTGTATTTAAGTTTTATTAACCATTACAGAGGAGTTCTCAACAAACATATTTATGGTTTTAAACAAAACACATTTCTTAAAATATACTTAAGTCATCAATACCTTAAACAAAATAAATACATGTAATTTGAACATAAAATAAATAGAGAAATTAAAAAAGAAAATAACTCGTACTTGAGATTAGTATAGAAACAAAATTAAAATAAAATACAATTTTACTAATACAGAAAACAAACAACAGAATATTGTGAGGCTCAGGAATATAAAACAAGATTATTAAAGAAAAATCATCAGAGCAAAAATTTACATGTATGAACATTAGCTAAATGCCAGATGTTCTTAATAATAATACTAGTAATAATATGTTTGTTATAAATTATTTAAACTTTATATGAATATTTTTGAAGATTTGTAATTAAGAATTTCCTTTTTAAAGCATTTATAGTGTAATAGTAAATACTATACATTTTATTAGTTGTGTCTATTTTAAGGAGCCCTAACAAACCAGAGCCTTCCAATAAATAATGTTCGAGATGTATAACTCAAAAAGATTCAAATAAAGGGCAAGAAATGAAAAAATGAAAAAGATCATCTTTCAAATTTAAGTTACAATGTTGACAGATATCTTCCGCGTCCCACTTGTAATTAACTTCATCTATGTAAAGTGATATATATCTGGAATGCATAACTCTTATTCTACTAATAAGGCGAGTTACTTTAATGGGCACGTTAAAATAAAAATACTCTTCTATCCCCAGAACTGTTTTTAATGAAAAATAGATAGGGTTGTAGGATGAATTCTTTATTCTCTCCCAGTCCTCAGAGAAAAGTTTATTCTCATAAGAATTCAACATATTTTTAATATTATTCTGGATTAATTGCGGATCTCGAATCATCCACAGCCAATCGTACTCCACAAATGTAAACATTCGTTTTAATTGTATTGCCCAAGTATAAATCAGGTAATTACAGTTTTCTGCTAACTCTAACTGCCGTTCTAAACATATTCTGAGCAACATACTTGTACGCATATTTAAAATTTTTACATACCATTGCAGGGTAAGTTTAAAGACTGTAATACTTATTCTATGCTTAGCTAATTCGCACCGTATAAAGTGGTTCGGAGTACTAGAGGGCCAATGAAATATATACTTGAAATATTTAGATAGAACCGTTTCTATTTGCGACCACACTTCTGTACCATAAAGTAGGACTGATCTAACTAAACTTTCAAACAGTTTATCTTTCGTCATCCAACTAATATTTCTAGATTTCGACAGTATACCTATGACTTTGCTGATCGCTGCAGTTGATTTATTTATCATATCAACGCTCGCCTTAGAGAACAGACCTGAGCTTGAAAATAAAATTCCAAGGTAATTAAAATTACTAACTATGTCTAGCCTCTGATTGTTATAGAAGAATTTTATTATTTTCTCGCTACGTTTTCCACCTTTACTGAAAATGATAACTTTTGTTTTTTCAAAGTTCACGTCCAACCCGTTGGCGAGTCTGTACTTGTGGAGGACGTTCAATTTCTTTTGCAATTCTATTGGTGTATCTCCGAAGAGAATCAAATCATCAGCGTAAAGTAAACAGCGGATTCCATACTTGTTATTTATTGACACTTCTTGGCAATTATTCTCTTTAAGAAAGCTGCCTAGATCGTCTATAAAAATTGAAAACAGTTTTGGCGATAAAACATCCCCTTGGAGAACCCCTCGGTTTATTTTTATGGGATCTGAGACATGATTGTTTATTTTTATAGAAACCGTAGCTTTACTATATAAATTTTCTAGAATTTTTATTATTTTTCTGCTAATACCGAATTCATATAGTTTATTCCAAAGTAACGTATGGTTGATCGTATCGAAGGCTTTCTTAAAATCGACAAATCCGCAATAAAGTTTACCTCTTCTTTTACGAAGATGTAGATTAATAATAGAATGTAAAATAAATATATTATCTAGGCACCCTCTACCACTTCTAAACCCGCTTTTTACTTCTGAGAGAGGATTACAGTATTCAGTCCAATTAATAATTCTATTATATAAAATTTGCGTGAATAGCTTAGTGATTGAATTTAAAAGCGATGCCTCGATAATTCTCTGTAGTAGGGGGTCACCTTTCTTAAAAATGACAAACATGTTTGTATTACCCCATGAAGATGGCGTTTCCTCTTTCTGTAAAACCATGTTAAGTAGTTTTAAAATAAAATTTAATCCTTCATCAGAAAGATATTTTAAAGCGAGAAAGGCGATCTCACAAAACAACACAGACAAAAGAAGAAGATGCGGTAAACGAGTTGTACAGGCGAGATATAGCAGGAAAGTAAAAGTCAGGGCTCAGGCGTTGTCCGAATGTGCTAGCGGAAGTAGTGGGGAAAGGAATATGAGTCGGAGTGATGCAATATTAGGGAAGAACTAAACATATTAATTAAAAAACAGGGGAGAATAAAACGGAATTGGCCAAGTATACGGAGAACCCGCGCGCACGCCCGGGCGAATGCACGCGGGCGTGAGCAGGAGAGCTGGGCGCAATAACCACCGACCCAACATCCCGTCCGCCCTGAAGGCTTGGCTTCAGCGGTTACTGGGACGGAAGCGGACAGTGTTTGACGAGGGGACGGCGGATGGTGCCGGAAGCCGGAAGCGGTGTGGACGGCACAGACACGGCTGATCGATTTACGTCCAGGATGGAGGGCGATGATGCGGCCTAAAGGCCATTGGCGAGGCGGAACATTATCCTGGTGGACTATGACGACGGTGCCGGGGGCGACCTCCGTAGCGGGGAGGAGCCACTTGGTGCGTTGTTGGAGCCCACGGCGAGTGGTAAAGCGGCGGAAGGCGGCAAGGAAGGCGGGTGTAGATAACTCCTACGCGACCGGAAGTGTACGGCTTGGTGATGAAGCAGATGAAAGCCATCAAGGAACCCTTAGTGACCACCCTGCCGCGGAGGCGAGCACTAGAAATGGCGAATGGGCCGGCGAAGTCAACCCCGGTCACGGTGAAGGCGGTGGCGGCGGTACCGCGTTGTGCGGGGAAGTTGCCCATGGGTTGCATGACGGGGCACGGTTTGGCGGTGAAGCATCGATTACATTTCCCGATGATGGCGCACCACATTTCGTCCATCCAGGATCCAATAATGGCGGCTGTTATAGGCGTGAGTGGCGAGAGCTCCGGCGTGTAGAAGGCGAATGTAGGCGTCGTCGATGATGAACTGGGTGAGTAGATGCTTCTTGGGAAACAAGGCGGGAGGGCGGAAACCATATGGCAGAGGAACAGACGAAAGTCGCCCGCCGACGCAAAGTACCTGCTCAACATCAACGAAGAGATGTAGCTGGCGCACAAGGCGGTGCCGAGATCGCGGGTCACTGGTCTCTTGGATGTCATTATCCAGGTGCGTGATTTGGGCCAACCGTATTAAGGCGACAGTGGCGAATCGGATCTCGGAGGCGGTAAAGAATCCGGTGCGGCAGTTGAGGAGAAAGCGCAGACTAAAGGCAGTTACGCGCTGTAGGTCCACTAATGGGCCGTGCGATTAGTCAACCCCGGTCACGGTGAAAGGACGAGTGGCGGCGGTACCGCGTTGTGCGGGGAAGTTGCCCAAATGGGTTGCATGACATGATGGGAAGAAAGGAATGTATGGGAAGAGAGTATAAGTTGGTTAGAGGACAGTACAAAAGATTAGTGAAAGAGAAGAGAGAGGAAAGTTGGGTTAAGTTTGTGGAAGAGGAGTTGGAGAGGGATAAGTGGGGTTTGCCTTATAAGTTAGCAGTTGCGAAGGTAAAGCCTAGAGAGGTAGTTAGTGTGGTTGGTGGGGAGGATGTGTTGACTTGGGAGAGGTCAGGGCGAGAATTGTTGGATGCATTGATTCTGGAAGATGTGGAGGATGATGAGAGTGAGTGTCATAGTAGGGTAAGGGAAGAATTAAGAGTGCGTGAAATTGGAAGGGAGAGTAGAAGAATGAGGGTGGTAGAGAGTGAGTTGCGGGCGGCTGTGTTTGGTATGAAGAGTGGGAAGAGTCCTGGTTGGGATGGTGTGATGGTTGAGTTTGTGAAGTGTGGTTATGAGATTTTGAAAGAGAGTATGTTAAAAATGTACAATGCGTGTTTTGAGTATGGGATGTTTCCGAATGTATGGAAAAGAGGGGTTATTGTGACGTTGCTGAAGGGCGAGGAGAGAGATGTTGGGTTGGCTGGTTCATATAGGCCGATCTGTTTGCTTCCGGTGTTGGGGAAAATTTTAGAGAGGTTGATTGTGATGAAAATGGAGAGTGTGTTTTATGAGAGTGTGTCTGTTAGACAGTATGGGTTTATGAGTGGAAGAAGTACGGAGGATGCGATGGAACGGTTGAGAAGTGTGGTGGATGGTAGACCGGAAAAGTATGTATTGGGGATATTTTTGGACATGTCTGGTGCGTTTGACAGAGTGTGGTGGCCCGGAGTGCTTTGGGCACTGAGAAAAAGAGGTGTGAGTGGTGATGGATATAAGATTATGAAGGACTATTTGAGAGGGAGGTGGGTCGAGATGAGATGTGGCACGTGGAAGATTGGTAAGAAAGTGAATAGAGGATGCCCGCAGGGTTCGGTGCTGGGTCCTCAGATATGGAAGGTTGTGTTTGACGAGTTTATAGATGAGATCGATAGAGTGGAAGGGTGTGAGGTTGTTGTGTATGCGGATGATGGTGCGGTGCTTGTGTGGGGTAATTCCAGAAAGGAGTTGGAAGAGAGAGGTGGTGTGGTTATGGATAAGATTAGTCAATGGTGCTTAGTCAGCAAGATGAAGTTGTCTAGTGATAAGACCGTGACAATGATGTTGAAAGGAATATGTCGGAGGATAGGCAGCCACGAGTGAAGATGGGTAGTCAGGTTTTGAAGGCGGTGAAGCAAGTAAAGTATCTGGGAGTAACGTGGAGTAGGCGTTTGTATATTGCTGCTCACGTGGAAGAGGTGACGAAGAAGGCTAGGGATAAGATGATGTCGGTGATGAGAGTGGTAAGGAGGAGTAGAGTGAGGTATGAGTTATTAAGGAGTATATATGAGGGAATGTATGTGGCGATAGTGGCGTACGCTGCTGGAGCATGGGTGGATCGATTGGATGTGAAAGGTAAAGCGAAATTGTTGAGTGAACAGAGAAGAGTGTTGTTGAGTATGATAAGAGGTTATAGAACGTTGTCTGGGGATGCGTGTGCGTGATCGCTGGGGTAATACCCATGGACTTGGAGGTTGAAAGGAGAAGAGTGCTGAGTGTAATTAGGAGGAATGGCCAAGTAGAATGGCAGGGTAAGTTGTTTGGTCGGGTGGGATGTAAGAAGAGTGTGAAGGATGAGGTGCTGAGTATGTGGCAAGCGCGTCTAGTCACGTATGGATGGTGGAGTAGTGTGTTGGATCGCTGTAATGCGGTATGGGTTGACTATTACGTCACTCAGTTGGTTGGTGGTGAAATTTCAGAGGTAAGCTGTATTCACTTGGACTATGTGAGAGTGGGGGATGTAGGTGTGGTATGGAAGAGGAAAGTGTAGAGCATGTGTTGTTTGAGTGTGTCTTGTGGAGTGATATTAGGAACGAGTTTGTCGAGAAGCTGCGGTTGCTAGGATTAGAGTTTGTAAGAGAACGAATGGTGAGTGAGAGAGGCTTCGGCGAGTTTGCGCTCTTTGCGCGTAGGGTATTGGAAGCGAGTTGCGAGATTTAGAGGGGGATTAGTTGGGGTACGGTATTGGATGGGTGGAGGGGATGTGGACACGGTTTTGGGTCGGGTACGGAAAACCCACTGCATCCGGAATGGCATGGTAAGTCCAAGCTGGTGCCAGGAGGATGTGGTAAAACCGTAGGGCACGTTCAGGAGTTTCTTGATCATGCCCGGGCCAGTGACCATTCTGGCCTTTAAGTAGGGGACTTGTTCCCTCTATGAAATGGTACCATGGGATCGTGAGTCAGCCCGGCGGAGCTCAGTCTCCGTGCTCACGAGCTGCGGAAAGGTTTCGTGGTGGTCGAGGATTTGCAGTGATGATGGTAGAGTCCCAATAATCTATTTTGTGGGAGGAAGTTGGCTGGTTTGCCTTCGGGAATAGTTCCGCCTTCTTCCGTTCCGCTCACAACAACCATGTAGGTCCACTAGCGATGAGAAGCGTTCAAAAACTGTGTCTTCCTCGGTGGTGGTGACAAGCACAATCGAAGCGGAGGGGTTTGGCCTCTTGTTCGATATTAACATGGCCAAGCCTCATTTACAGGTATTAGGCCAGAAGGCGGGAGCGGCGACGAGCTAGGAGGGCCCCTTCTACCACAAGGGGTAATCCTGGAGATGGTGAGGCGCTAATCCTCTGGAGGCGCAGTCGGCGGGGTAATCCTCCGATTGCACATAGCGCCAAGTGTTAGGCGGAAGGAGATCTTGAATCTCGGCCACACGATTGCCGAAAAGAAAACATGACATACAAATGTCATTGAATTAATACAAGTTGATAAAATCAAAAAATTAATATGTACAAAATATAACATGATAAATGAAGTTATAAAGAAAACACGACATACAAATGTCAGTGAATTAATACAAGTTGATAAAATCAAAAAATTAATATGTACCAAAGATAACATGATAAATGAAGTTGTTTTTATTGTGTCTATTTGTGTAGTCACCTTGTAAGAAGGATGTGTACCTGAAATATAAATAATTTTTGTACCATTGGCGGTAAAAGAAAATGGTTATTAATAAAATTGGCAATCAGGGTATGGCAATACCGGTGGTGAAATTGGTGCCTTTTTTAAAGTTTCAAAAGCCAGTTGCATGTTTTGAGACCATTGAAATTTTACGCCTTTTTTCGTAAGGTCGGAATGTGGCTTGGCGATCTCTGAAAATTTCGGAATAAATTTTCTGTAGAATCCTACGAAACCTAAAAATGCTATCACATCTTTTAATTTTCGAAGTACGGGATAGTCTTTTACAGCCTTAAGTTTTTCCTCTTCTGGTCGAATACCATCCGAACCTATGGACATAGCCTAGATATTTGCAAGTATTTTTGAAGAATTGGCATTTACCTAGATCTACGCATAAGTTGGCGGCTTGAAGACGCGACAGCACTTTTGTCAGTGAGTCGAGAGGTTCGTCGAATGTCTGTCCGTGAAATACCAAGATGTCATCAATAAAGGTATGACAAAGGTCACCGGTATAACCCGACATAACTTTATCGATGAATCTTTGATATGAAGTCGGAGCTGTCTTTAGTCCGAATGAGAGGACTCTGAATTGGTATGTGCCAAAGTTGGTGATGAAAGATGTTTTCTCCTTGCTTTCCCCGTCAAGGGAGATACCAAGAAAGGCTCCGCTTATGTCCAAGGCTGTGTAGTATCGAGTGTTGTGTAGTGTAGAGAGTATGTACTGTATGTCAGGTAGTGGGTAAGTTTCGTTAGTGGTGACAGCGTTCAGTTTTCGAAGGTCTACTACGTATCTGTATTTTTTTCGTAACTGTGCTATGTTATTTATGACAACGTTTGTATGTGTGGCGTGTTTCTTTTTTACTAATAGGACAGGGTGAGCCCATTTGCCGCTACTTTCTTCGATAATACCCCTATCGAGACTGTCCTGTATAAGGGACTTGAGGATTGGAGCGTCAGAGTGAGCAACCTTATACGGACGACTCACGATAGGTGGGTGGTCTTTAGTGTCTATGTGATGTGTAATTTTAGTGAACTTTATCTGAAAGTTCTTGTCGTGTGTGAATGTATCATGAAAAGGAGCTAGTGCTTGTAAGATGTTTTGTCTCTGCTGTTCCGGTAAGTGTGTCAGTTTGCTGTACAGTTCGTCTTGGAAGAGAGATATTTTCTCCGAGTGGTGAACGTTTGGCAGTAAGCGTTAATAGTGTGTGTAGGTAGGTCAGTGTCAAGGTCGTATTCTATGTGCGTAATTGGTAAGTGATTTTGTATGGTAATTTCGTGCGATGAAGTGTTAATAATGTTTAAGGTGCACGTGTTGTTATAGAATTTGGTATGTATAAGCCTTTTGGCAGTGATTCGTGTTGAGTTAGTAAAATTTCTGTGTTGTGTGGAACTTTAGTATATAAAGTGTGTGTCTGTACTATGTGAGTACGTGGTGGTACAGAAATTTTGTGTCTTAGTTGTAGCGTTTTGGGTAACCCGAGTGGCTGTATAGTGTTAATGTTGGGTGTGTGAGACGAGTTAGCGAATGGAATGTTGCATTTGTTTAGTGTGAGTGTCTGAGTTCGTAAGTTTATAATGGCTTGGCTGTGTGTGAGTATGTCTCGTCCGAGTATCCTGGAATGCACCCTGAAGCTTTGACACAACGAATTCACCCATAAATTCCGAGTTCTTGACGCCGTCCGCATGAAGTTTATGGAACGTGACGCCATAATTTGGTATAATTTGGTCAGTCAGTGATTTCAGTAAAATGTCTGAAGGCTGAAGTTTCCTATTCTTACATTAGGAAAAATCTATAAGACTGTGACTGGCGCCTGTATCCACGAGAGCATGGAGTAATTTTTTATTAATTCGTAGGATTACGATTAGGTTTTCGTGTGAGTTGAAGGCCGGGATGACTGCCTTAGTAGTGGTAACTGCCTGCGACTGCCGGGAATTTAACTGTTTTTTGGTTTGATGAGAAAATAATTTCGGGCAGTATGGCCATACTGGCAGGTTGGTTTGTAGCTTGTATTAAATTTGTTGGTTGTCGCCCTTGTCACTTCCGAATATGTTCTGCGCGAATTCTGAGTTTGAGGTGTATTTGAGGGTTGGCGTTGGTTTGTGGTTGGTTGACGACTTTGAAAGTTATTAAATTTATTGGATTGCGGCGAGTTTGTACGCGCTTTTTTGGGGGGGCCGTGCAATGTTTATCGAAATGAGACCCTGAGCAATGTCGACATGGCCGATCTTTCACTACGTTGAATACTGGGGGTTTATTTTTTGTGTGCATTCCGCGTGAAAATGCATACCCCCACAATATTTGCATGACGATGGCGGTAGGTTATTTTGTTTAGCCACCGGTTTAATTGATTTAGGTTTTGGCGTTATAGCAAACACTGACAGAGCAGAGTCTGCCGCCTTTATCTCTCTTAGTGCCGTGGTATATTCCACCGCACTGTTTAAGGTTTCAGGAAGCTTAGTGCGAACTTCGTTCCTTAAATTTTGCGGAAGCAGCCTAATGAAGGTGTCTGTGGTGACTTTATTCAACATCATTTGTAAAGTTAATTTTGGGTTTGCCTCGGCCTTGTCTGAAATTAGAGAGTGCAGGTGACGGAGCTTGTCGGCGATTTTTTCTACCGAGTCATTTGGGGAAGCCTGCATATTAGTGATTTGGCGTAACAGAACGAGAAGCATTTGTTCTGTGTGGTACCGGTTGAGCAGCAATTTTGATATTTAAAATCAACTACCTTACCTTCTCGTAATAGTAGTGGTTTTTGGGTGTTGTAGAAGGTTTTTGCGGTACCGAAATTTTAAATTCAACCACTTCTAATGTGGTATCGTCGTCCCATCTTGACAATGTAGCACAGCTTTGTACCTGTTCTAGAAAAAGTTCGTTGTTTGTGTTCTGTTCTCCGTCAAAACACGGAATCTGATTTAAAAGGTTCAGACTTGCAATTATGGATGTTTTATCTTGGGCCGGGGGAGCAGGTGCAAGACCTTTCCCTTTCACCCAAGAGGTGTTGCAAAGCCTCTTCTAGGGACATCTGTACACCATTAAGGTTATATGTGGTCATTTTATTAAGTGATTGAGGGTCAGAAATTTTAATGGGACTTGCACGAGTTTAATGATACAGTATTTCTTACTAACACAAGCTTAATTAAAATAAGCAATGATGAACTTATATTAATTAATAAAGTCATCCCTATGTATAAAGACTCTAAAGCTGTAATAACAAACATGCCGGTACCTACTCATAGAAATTTAAATATAACATTTGAAAATCTACACAAGTTAAATATAAGAATGGAACCATTTGAATATTTGGAAGACACACTCAGTTACACATATCATATATATTACATTATTATTTTAATGATACTCCTATTAGTTATAGCTATTGCGTTAAGCGTATACTGTCGCCTACTTCTCAAAAAACGAAGAGAGCAGTAATCTACAGAAGAGACTCGGACGCAGCCATCACCACCAGATCCTCAGGAACGATCATCAAAAAGCCTGCATCTTGGACTTCCAATATTCCCATGATGATCCTCGCAGGAGCTCCGAACTCGAGGAGGGAGGATTAGGCACTATCTCATCCTAATCCAGCTCTACTTACACAGCACATCTCATTTTATTATATTACGCCTCTCTCATTAATTAAGTCAGTTGTATGTTGTAATCTGTGTAGTGCACTTAGCTTGGTTCGTAAATAAAGTCTTTTTAAAAATGTCTTTAAGTGAGTGTTTCACATAACTTCGATAGTAAAAATAAAAGAAAATCTAGTTATTTACTAATAAACAAATAAGCATTAAAAACATTAAAACAATAGCAAATGATTAAAGTAAAAAAGGAGAAACCAATAAAAAAAAAAAAAATAATAATAATAATAAAAGAAATATAACAATAAAACATTAAACTATAATAATGAAATTATGATAATAAAAATGACAATACAATAGTAGGAAAAATTATTATCACTATTATCATACGAAACTATTCATTATAATACGTTCATTACATAATATTTACGTCTAATTTTTTTTTTTTTTTTTTTTGGCGCCTTAACTACTGTGGTTATTAGCGCCCCTAAATCATTATTTACTTTCTCATACTAACGCCGCTCGATCTGGGATGACACATGCTGCTAACCTAGTTGGCTTCTTGCACGACACCTTGCTGAACAAGGCGGGGAAGAGCCCCAGGTTCTGAACCTTTCCACACGTCCCCACTTATATCATCATTCTAGTCGACGAGGGGGAGTGTGGATTTATTGTTGTGTCATCCCTTTAATTGCCACAAGTAATTTGAATAAAATCACGACGAGTAAACATACTTTGGGTGCCATGTTGCATCAATATTTTCATTCTTATTTTTATGTACACATTAGCTACATAATCTATTCTGAGGAGGCTATTTACTATAAAACTAGTTGGGCTGTGCAGTACTTCCAACAAATGTTCCTGCACCCCCTAAAATGGACTAATCCTAAATTTAACTTAAACCTAGTGAGGTTGAAATACTTTTATAAAATTTCTTTCAACCCCAAAATAAAAAACCTAATCTACACATTCACACTAACATTCATGCAATAAATACATTTACGCTAATAAATACATTCACGCCAATAAATACATTCACGCCAATAAATACATTCACACCAATAAATACATTCACGCCAATAAATACATTCACACCAATAAATACATTCATCCTATACATTCGTACAAAGGGAAAGTACTCTATATTCCTTTCACCTAAAATAACTAACCTAGTTGGGTGGTGAAGTACTCGATATTCTTTCAACCATGTTTAATTAACCTAAATACTAGCCTAAATGAACCTATATATATTAATATCTTCTAAAAAAGCAAATAGCCTCCTTGTATAAGGAGAACCCTCTTGTAGAATTGCGCGCTTGTCATGTGGCATGCCTACTCTCTCTCTCTCTCTGCGCAGAGCCTGACACCCTTGCAACACGTGCGCCACTGTTAGCCTTTCTCGGCATCGAGGACATCTCGGCCTTCTCTCACCTATAAGGAGTTGCCCATGTGTAACACATGTATGACCAATCCTCAGCCTCATCAAAATTACTGAATCATTCCGCGGGTAATTCTCGACTGTAATAATTTGCACATGTGGTTTAATATCTTTGAACTTCTCATTTATCCTGTCCCACTGACATTGCCATTTTCTATTAATAATTTGTTTCATATATAATTGTAGGTCAGTGGGACGTACTGGGGTGACAGCATCTGTTTGTGTAGAGGCGGCTCGTTTGGCCGCCTCCTCCGCCCGTTCATTACCGGATACACCAATGTGCCCCGGCACCCAGGCGAACGTCACCCATTGACCACATTCGCTTAATTGCAGCAGTAACTTGTAGATATTTAAGACCATTGGGTCTGTCGAGAATTTATCCCGGAGAGCCATTAGTGCACTTATTGAGTCCGTCAATATAAAGATTTTTTATAATTATTTTTCTTGATTAATTCTATGGCCTGGCAAATAGCAAATATCTCGACCGTGTACACAGATGCATAATGCGGGAGTGTCCAACTAAAGGTAACTCCTTCCGCGAACACAGCACTTCCCACTCCGTTACCTATCTTAGATCCGTCTGTATATATAGGTAGAGAATCATAATAAAAGTTTAAGATTTCTAATAGTTTTTGTCTGTAGACGACGGGTGGTGTCTCCTCTTTTTTTATAAATTGCCAGGTCCATACGGACGCGTGCAGAGGGTAGGAATCAGGGAGGGGAAGGCGCAAATCCCCATCCCTCCACTGGACCTAATTCTATTCCCTCCGCGTCTAGTAGCTCATTAGCTCGGACCCTAAGGGGTCGCGTCCGCGCGCGTTGTTCTTGATGACGGAAATCTTGTTCATGTGGGCATTTACGTCTATTATTTTTTATGAACATTTATTATTAAATTATTTTGTATTATTCACAACTGGTTAATATATTATATTAGTAACAGTGATCTTCTAATATGATTATGCTCGTAAATCGCAGAACTGATAGCAGATAACATTTTCTTAGGTTTCTGTATATTTTAAAGGCTAGATAACATAACTGCTTGTTACTGGACAAACTAATGATGTAACTCCAGTCCTTTTCAGCAGCGAACAATACTAAAAGTAGGTGATCACTGTACTGAAATGTTTCCCGACCACGAAATGTTTCAGTAGTGACTGCAAAACGATTGAGTAATTTCATGTACATGTTGTCCCATTTAAACGGGACACTTTTGAATAACCCTTAAATATATCAAAATAGTTAACATAAAGTTTGTTGAAGTATTTTTGCTTTATTTATGATGATTTAATGCTTTTTGATTTTATTGCCGCCTTACACCTTATGCTAAGTGTCCGCTTCCGACAAAGTCTCGAGATCAGTCTCAGTGGGTTGTCCATTTGAGATCATTTTTGGTCACGAGATTGCTTTCTAAGACTCGAAAGTCACTGCAGTCTCGAAACCAGGAACGTTTCGGGTACACTGGAGAGTCACTACTCCCAGCCAGTTGCGTGATTTGATCGCACTTTGTTTATTTTTATATTTTCTTTCCTAATGGATCCGCGTCAGGCGCTAACTGCGTTTAAAATTGAGAAAAGTGGAAAATGAAAAGAGTAGTTTATTTTATATATTATTGTATTAGGCAGTCGCCTGTACAATAGAGTTAGGTTACAAAATTATGTTAAGCGTAGTTTGTTTGTGAGACTTAAATGTATGAGAGTAAACTTGAACTGAAAAAATTATTTCTTTTCTCAACATTTGTTTTCTCTTTTTTGCGATTGAGTTTTATTTACAACATGAACATCGAAATTAATAACGGTGCGTTTTCTATTTTTTAACATACACCTGTATTCGGCAAAATTTGGAATTAAGTGAACATCATCTCGCTTGAAATTACTTGATGTAACTCTCACATACTCTGCGCCTTCTCATGTCCAATTTATATGCGCGCCTATTGGAAGGTTAAAAAAGAATTAACCAAACTACAAATAAAAATATAGAATTCCGAAATAAAAATGAAAATACCCACAAGAATGAAATCAAGTCTCCGAGAACTGATGACATAATTCTGGAGACTGAGTGACGAGAGCAGAAATGAACATGTCCACTTGTGATACTTACGCTCTAGGGGACCTGCGCGGGTTTGTTTCCGAGACTGCTCTCAAGCCCCTATCCACTTGTTACAATAGTCTAAGGACTAGCATTAAATCGCTGGTTGAAAGCGGCATTTTCCTTAACCACCTCTTTTTACTAATGTATTGGAAACTACTACAAACATAAAAAACAATGTCGTTAATTTCACTTAAATATTTCAAACCAATCCCAAGATATTCAATCATAAAGATTAAATTTTCGTCTTTTTTCTTATTTCTCTGTTCATAAACTAAAATTAAAAGCGGATTTTCTTAATAATTTCTAATAAATAAGAGAGTTCAAATGCTGATAAAACATAAAACCCATTTCCAAACAATAAGGGACTTAAAAATTTGGGTAAAACATCACACAAAACAATATTCCAGTTTATTTACAATAATAGATAAAAACATATTTCCTATTTATTCAAAATGACCTTCTCGGTTTAAACGGCACAAGCGCAGTCCCTGCCCAACAGATGAAGTGCTGATCATATCATGTCGGTTACTGAACATCAGAGCAAGATTTTATAAGAAATTAATCCTGAGTCACTGAATGTCAGCACAAAAATATTGTTCCAACAGATGGTTGCCCGGCGCACTATGCGTTAGTGGCGAGGCGAGAAGTGAATGAGCTGTTCCGTCGCCGTTGGATGGGGAGACATATAAAATTATGTTGTAATTATTATGTTAATTATAACTTAATTTGAATATACTATCGCTCTCCAAAGGTAACTTTTTCTGCATGATGCCCACAAAAATGTTGACCAATTTGGTATTAATAATTTTTGAAAGATTGTAGCACAATTTTCTAAGAGGTTCTGATATATTAACTGTAGTTTGAAATGCCAAACTATTAATATATTTAGATTTCAAACAAATAAATAAATAAATATAAAAAAAAAAGATAAAAGGAAATTTGAGACATAATCTAAATAATTTCACCTAAATCATTACTACTACAATTAATAAAACTGAATACTAACAATTACATTTGCATACAATCAAATTAACTATAATATAGTGGTCATAAATAAAATATTACTTTATTATACATTTGATAATAAAATTAGTATAAAAAATTAACAATCAGTGAAATAGAATGAATTCATAGGTGAGTGTACATTTATAGTATCTAATGTGGTGCAATCATGAAGATTCATATTTTGATAAGCGTTATAATATTTTTAGATTTGATTGTATCAATTAAATATTTGGAAGCGAAAATTGGAGGAAGACATGGACGAAGAAGAGGGCCAAGACCAAAACCAAGGCCAGGGCCAGTACCGATTGGGCCTTGCATCACAATGACGGAAGATATGATAGGACGACAGTACGTTTCATAATTTTGTTTAAAAATTATTATCTGTCTAATGAGAGAGTAAAGTGTCTCGTTTAAAACTCGTGTTCAATTTTGCTCTAACTAAATGACATGAGTTTATTTCAAGTAAAACATTATATTTTATTATATTATATTTCTGGTATAAAATTATATTAAATTCAAGCAAATCTTAATATGAATGAAACAGTGGCAACACAAATTGTTTGTACTCCCTGGTTAGTAAAAAATTACAACTTAGCCGCTGATTTTTTTTAATGGAATAATTAAATACTCTTTATTCACATTATTCATATGTTTTAGAAAACGGTTGACTTTTTTTTTTTTTAATCTCACGTAATAAACTAAGAGAATAGGCGAAATACAAAAACAACCCTGGGTGAGACTCACTCATGCAGTCTGATCCAGTAATCGGCAATTTTATTAAATCTGTTTTATTTACACTAAGTCTCGCCAAATCTTGGAATGGAAGACTTTCCATCCAGTAGACGAGGCCTTGCCAATTGTAGCCTGATTTTATCATGCCTATCATATCTGGATCCCTGAATATAAAATTCTACCCTGTGACTTCCATCGAGCCTATTTAATCGTTCAATAATATAAAAGTAATATACAAACTTAGTATCAGTTTCGACCAAACGTGGACATGTCTCTGACCTTACTTGCTTCTTAAAACATCCTTTCCACCTGTTCACTGCTGCACGAGTACCCTGGATAAAACTTCCGATCCTTAGGGATCAGTGTGCGCAGTATTGATTTACACATATGTAGAATTTCATCATGTTAGAAATATTTCCATTTCTTAAGACGATACGACTGCCCACAGACCATAACAGCCATAATAGCCCACAGCTATTTCTGGCTGATAACCCTCTTCCACATTATCCTCGCTCGCCATGCTGCACTCACCAAACTTTGCTGCATCATTCTTTGCTGTGTTTCCCATATATTTTTGTATCCTTGACCGTTCACTCCAATCCAAATAATTTATTCATGGTTTCAATTCAGACATTTTTTTTATTGGTCTAATATTACTATTCATATCACAATTATTGAAATACAATTAATTAAAAACTTATAAAAATATTTTTTTGCATGAATAGTGGGACATCCGGACAAGCTATATCAGATGTAGCTAACGCAGCATCCGAAATTGTGGAAGCATATGCTGTAAGTTTACAAGAATTTTTCCTGCATATTAATGTAAATTTAATACATTAAGTAACATATAGAAGTGAGTTGCCCATTCCACCGTTCATAAATATCTTAAATGTAACACTCAGTATTTTACAGCACAAAACCAAGTTCCCTGTTAAATATATACATATTATTTAAAACACAACGTTGAGTTATTTACAGTTAGAAAATGAGGATGATACTAGATTTATGATACCAAATAGTAGATTTAAATGAAACTATTCACATTTTTCATTAAAAAAATAGTAAATATGAGCATTATCAGACCTTCCAATCGGCGACTCATTTTCGGTATTGTCACTGGCGAGTGTTATATTACAATTTACTAGAATTAATACCAAAATAGATGGTATGCATGGTATGAAACACTCACGCGACTTTCTCTGTCATCAGTTTGCAAAATAGTAACTGACAAATTTTTATAGTGTGTATACCAATTTTAATGAAATTTGTCGGTGATGTTATGTCGCGAATTAAAAACTGAAATATTGAAAATCACGAAAACTGGCGAAACGTTCATAAAAAACGCAGTTTTTGCTTACTAATTTAATTAAAACTCAAATTTTGGCCATCTATTTAATTATAATTAATTTTATTACTAAAAACACACCACAAACTTAGTTAAAAGAGCCGTATAAAACAAAATATTTGTTTGATCAAATTCACATTTGGCAACAATTTTGCCAACATAGCAAAACAATAATTTCATTTGTAGCAGTGCCATCTATGGGCTAGGCCGATAACTTTTCACCTAGTCCAAGTATGCTGACAATAGTTTTAAACTCCAGAAAAAGTGACCAATCTTTTAAACGATTTTAACCGCTTCAAATCATCACCCATGTTCACTTAGAGTGTCAGCAAAATAATGAAAATTTTTTTCCAGACGTAAAAATAATTAAAATCTCGAACGGCCCAATATCATACACACATTGTGCTAAGCCTATTAATCCTGGCAGAATTTTCTATTTCATCAAACATAAATACATAAAATTCATTGCGCAAGAAAGCGCATACATAGGACATTATCATTGTCTGATACTAACATCCATATGCAACTCAAAGAAATACTGGAATCAACAATTACCCTAATAGTCCTAATTATTAATAAACTAATTTATGGTTATAAATATAAAGAACTTTCCCAGACTGCTCAAATTAACTATGATGCCAATATAAACACAAATACATCTTAAATACATGGCATACTTCCACGCATAATACATCAGTTCCAGCGGAAGAAAAAATAAATTACACCAAAACAATATAAAATTTTACCCCATGACTTACATCAAACCAATCACTGACCTCATCAGTATTTATTAATATAAAATTAACATACAAAATTAATATCAGCTTACATCAAATATTTTTACTTTTTCATATTAGTGGTTAGAGGAAATATTGTAAGCGTGCTAAATTTTTGAAATTGGGTCCCCCGGAAATAAAGGTTTTGAGCTCACAAGTCCAAAAATACTGGTTTATAGAAATTGGTCGGTCTGTATGTCTGTGTGAATCTGTAGGTCCGTCTGTGTGTGTGATTGGCATAAATAAATAGCGAAAATCGTTGAAATTTCAGACGATATTTCATTTGTGCTCCCCAGAGAACCTGAAGATAAAGATTTAGTTAAAATCGGTCAACCAAAAATACTACTTTATTGAATTAATTTTTCCGATTTCTGCGCTTTTCTAGCAAAACAGCCTCAATGATTTTTTTTTTAATCTTCGTTTTATCAACTAAACATTTAATGATTACAACTTTCATTAGAAAGATTTCTTAGCAGAATTTTCAAATTAAATATCTTATATCTCGCAACATAACCTTCTTCGTACAACTGGCTCTCATTCCTTGGCAATGACTACAGATGGTACCACCACAGAACACTTCCCACATATGTGTATTATAATATGGTTAGTCTGCTATACTTCTTATTTCCTAATAACAATCAGATTTTATATTGCTGTTATATTTACATTGCTTTTTGTAGTAAACAACGCAAGTTTAAAGTAGCGTATTTATGTTATATATATATTTAATGTGAACATTGTTATTTGTTGCAAATACAAAATGTTACATTTAAGATAATAAACCCACATAATGATGGTTGATATCGTTGGCCGTAATCTTAGGATTAACTGAGATTTTGTGAGGAACTTCAAATGGACTAATCACTTCTAGGAAGAAGAAATAGCATTCTTCAATGACAGGAAAGTCCAGTAATAAAAACAGAGTTACGATATAATATTTAGTGCGTAAATTTATTAAATTATTTTGAAACTGATAGCGTTTGTAGTTGAACAGCATGATTCAATTTTTTGTTTTTATTGTATAAATTGAAGTTTTTATTTCCAGCATTTTGTCACTTGCTGATTTGTACCTTAGATAAACTTGTATATTTTAAATTGGTTTTTATTATATATATATATATATATATAAATATCTTATTCTTTGGTGACCTCCTTACAGAAGTAGATTCATCAATTATAAGTAAATAATATCAATACATCATTATTTGATGTAATTATAGATGGGTCTTACAATTTTAGAGCGTAGCTGAATAGTGAATGTAATAGTTGCTCAATTGATGATATATTTCTAGGACTCCCAGATGAACCATAATCCTGGTGAAATACCCCAATATGGTGGAAAAGCCCAATATGAAGGAGAAGGCCATTATGGTGGATGAATGGATGAATCTATCATTGGTAAGTTTCATTAAGTTATCTTTTTTTGCTTTCTCTAACTCTGTCCGAGAGAATATTTTAATTGTGTCAGATTTTCAATTTGTAATTCTACCTGGAAATACACGGTCATCTCTGATTCTAAAAAATAGGTTTTAAACAATTCTGTATACGTGTTTGTGGGCGAATATGTGAACAGCATAGGCTCAAAAACGAAAAATCGCACAAAGTTCTAAATTGATATTCCTTGTGGTTTCTTACCATGGGCAATGACCAAGACACTTCAATTGAACTTCCGTCCTACTTTACTAAATCGGAATTCCCGTTTGGCTGGATTTTCCAAAAAATAACTCTTAAGATTTTCTTTAAACCTTGTGTATTGGACTAGAGAAAATATGTTATTCAGAGGATTTACAATAAATATGGGCTGCTCAACTTGGTTGAGGTGCAACAAAACACATCATTACGATCAAACGCAAGATAACGGTACTTAGATAACAATATAAAAGAACAAAGAAAGATTGG
Source organism: Triatoma infestans (assembly GCA_011037195.1). Lineage (NCBI taxonomy): Eukaryota > Metazoa > Arthropoda > Insecta > Hemiptera > Reduviidae > Triatoma > Triatoma infestans. The sequence continues at coordinate 19,710 of JAAEAF010001253.1, read as the reverse complement.
TAAAAAAGAAGAAATTGAGCGAATCGCAAGCTTGTTGCATCGTGGAATGTAACAGAAATTCTCGCAAGAGCTACAACTATTAGTGGGGAGTGGGTGTTTAGCTGTCGTACAGTACAGACCTGTTACTTTTGCTCTGAGATTTTTATTATTTTCAATACGGCTCTAGAAGTATTGTTACCTCTGCTTTTTCTGCCTTATTGTTGTTCGTTCTGCCTTGTTTCTTAAGCTGAACTTGAGAGTTTCATCCAAGTTCGTAACAATATTAAAAGCTTTATGTATGGAAACCTTTTGTACTCTAAGAGGCGGTATGTCAGAGTTTTTTAGTGTGGCCGCTGATGTCCGACAATGTTGTCTCTTTCTTCTGTTCAATATTCTTTTCTGTTTTTGTGGACGATTTACCAGGGCTTCTTGAGGGGTGGCAGATACAGTTGTCAAGATTTTAATGTATGCCGATGACATTGTTATGCTAGACGCGAATCCGTTGCAGTTGCAGAGGAATATCGGCATTCTTAAAACATACTGTCAACATTGGGGTTTTTGAAATTAATTTTACAAAAGTCACAAATCGTTGTTATCAGGAAGGGCGGTAGATGTTGGGAAAAGAGAAATGGCGACATGGTGACCAAGAAATTGGGTTCGTTAATAATTATAAAATCCTGGGAGTTACTATGACGCCTCGCCTCAGCTTCGACATCCACATTAAGGAGAAGGTTTCCGCAGCTAAGCTGGCCTCAACACTGTATGGCTGGAAGTTATTTCAAGGAATAGGGTGCCTCTCTCAAATAAGTATCAGATGGCCTACTACGCGGCACAGATTTGGCGATTCCAGCGGTATGAGGCCCTGGAAAAGTTGTTGAGATTTTTCATCAAGAAGCTGTTTTCGCTTACATCGATTATCCCTAACAACATGGTATATCTCGAACGGGTATCGATTTGCTTGGAGTTTTCACATTAAGTTTACACTTCAGATGTGGTCTGAAAATACTGCGGTTTCCTGCACACGACTTGTTCCAAAATGATTTTTTTTTTCTATAGGTGATTGAAGACAAGGCACTAGTAACTTTTAATTTTTCTTTTTATGTTTCTGCGATTTAACAAATGTGTATGTCTAAAAATTATTCATGCACATCTTCACGATTTCTATATATTGAAGCCTTGATAAAGACATGAAACTCTGTCGAATCGCATTGTAACAGTAACCAAAGAGAGATCAGCAACTAAAGAGTGTTAAGAGAAGAGAAAAAAACGCAGCAACTTTCTCGGACTGGATTGGGGGAAACAGTCCATGGGAATGCAGCTCAATACAGTTCAACATACAGTTCGATACAGTTCAATACAGTTCACTGTAGTTCATCACCTCGTCAGTTACTTCGTGTCATTCTCATATCACTCTACCTTAACCATAAAGCTCAGAGGTCAATAAACAAAACCTCTTTAAATTAATTTGACAACATACATAGCAGCAAGTTTTGATTTATATTTTTAACAACATAACAATCAATTGGAATAATATTTTTTGTTTGTTAATATATATATATATATATATATATATTTTGGAGTTTGGCTTGAGCTGTGTTACAGTGCGGACGTATAGAGCAGTGATCTCTAATATTCTTGGAATTTTATTGAATTGTCCCGGTTTAGTGCGTAAAATTCGGGCAGTGTATGTAGTGTAGTGTATGCTACCTACTGAGTATACTTTTTTCGACATTATCGTGTGAAACAGTACGTTGATTGTTCAATTGAATACATTCATTCAGTAGAAAAATGTCCAGTCAAGGTCAAGATAAGAACAGTGATAAACAAAGTGCAACAACAAGTAGCAGTGGTGGTGGATCTGTGAACACAGGTATGCAGAGTAGTGGGGGAATAGATCCACTTAGTATTGTACTTGCTAAAATGGAATCACTCACGACTGAATTAAAGGAAGAAATTAGAATTGTTCCTACTGAAAATAAAGAAGCTATTACCTCCTGTACAAAGGACTTACAATCGTCTCTTAATACACTTAGGGAAAGTTTTGTAAAAACCAACAAGGAAATTACTATGTTAAAAAAAGAAAATAAAAAGTTAAGGGAGGCAATCACATTTTTACAGAGGGACGTTAATTTCATCTCCCAACATAAACATAATAACAATCTAAGGATTCATAACATCCCCTCGGTCTCAGGTGAAAATCTTTTTGAATTGTTTATCAGAGTTTGTAATCTGGTTGGTTTTGATCCTAATGAAGTTAAACTGGATACCATTTATAGATTACGTAGTAGAGTTGGACTGCGTTCTCCGCCAGTTGTAATTGTAAAGTTTCTGTCCAATATCGATGAGTTTAAATTTCTTACTTCAAAAAAGCGCAATAAAAAAGAATTATTTTTTGCGAAATTGATAATTCCTTTGAAAAATTACCTGTTTTTACTTTCTCTTACTCCTAGTAAGAGGAAGTATTGTAATCGTGTCAAATTTTCGATATCGAGTTTTCACCGGAAATATCTGTTTTGAGGTCCCCTGAGTCCAAAAAAGTGGTTTTTAGCAAATGGTCTGTGTGTGTGTCTGTATGTATGTATGTATGTGAACAGCGTAGCTCATAAATGAAAAATCGCAGAAAGTTCAAACTTGATATTCCGTTTCGGTATCACTATGTGATCTGACAGTACGTTATCTGTCAAAATTCCTCAACCGGAAGTACCACTTTACTAGTTGGATTTTTTACTTGTTTGCGATTTTCTCAAAAATGGCTCCGACGATTTTCTTTAAACTTCAAACATCAATCACACATACAAAGAACTACAACTTTTATTTGAAACATTTCTCCGGGAAAATGTATTGAAGGGCATTTTTGGGGGAGGGGTGGGGTTAGGTTTCCATCTAAAGTGCTATTTCAGTTTATTAGACAATTCTGTCATCAAAATAATATTAATAGAATTAAATATGTTGTTGAAATTCCGAGTTTGAAAAAATCGGATAATCGGAAGTGCGTTTACTTTACCACTTTACTAAATGATTTATTTACTTTTTCGCAATTTTCTCAAAAATGGCTCCAACGATTTTTTTGAAACTTCGTATATAAACTAAACATGCAAAAATCTACAACTTTTATTTAAAACATTTCCCTGGGAAAATTCATTTAAGGGCACTTTTAGGGGAGGGGTGGGGTTAGATTTTCATTAAAGTGCTATCCTAGTTGATTATACAATTCTATCATCCAAACTTAATTAGTTAGAAATAAATAGATGGCGGAAATTCCGAGTTTCAAGAAAATTATAAACCGGAAGTGCGCTTTTACTGAACAGTTTTCGACGAATTTCATTAAATTTGGTACACAAACTATAAAATTTGTCAATTATCATTTTGAGAACTGGAGTAAGAGAAAGTTGTGTGAGTGTTTCACACCAGATTTTTATTAATGAATACCTTTCACCTCACAACTTTAAGATTTTGAAGGAGTCTAGACGCTTAAAAGCGGAAGGTTTTTTTGAGTACGTTTAGACTCGAAATTGGAACATATTTGCACGCAAACAGGAGAATTCGCCAATCATCAGAGTTCGCGAACTTTCAACTTAACACTAGGCAATGAAAATGTTGAGATGGGGTCGTTCAAGGAGATAGTGATTGTGCATCTCTGACGGATAGCACCTCTGAGGCGCCACAGAAAGCTACTAGTATTAAAAAGAAAAGGAAACTTTTCGCTTTACAGTCGTCAACCTCTCTGGATAATTTTTTAATACGAAGAAACGAATAGTGAAACAACTATATTCACGCCTCCTGTTTGTTCCCGAACTGGATTATTCCCTGATTTAGTTCTTAACAATCCTACCTTCAAACGAACATCATCATCGCTCACCGAGAGGCCTCGCGAGTCAACCGTAACTTCAGCTAGAGATGGCGAACAACTTCAGGAAAACGGAGATTCTAATCTGACTTCATCGATTGAACAACCAGGCAAAGTTTGTGTTTCTCAGCATTTAAATACTAGTCCTGATTCTATAAATCTGAGTATTATGTTTCACAATGTAAATGGGTTAAATTCATTAAATTATTTAGATACTTCCATTCAGAAAATTCTTACTGATTACGGGATTCTTTGTTTTGCAGAAAGCTGGGCCTTGAATGACAAACCTAAACTGCCAAAGTTTCTAAACAATTTTGAGATTTTTACAAGTAATGCTATTAAAGAAAAATCCCTGGGTCGCCCCAGTGGAGGTTTGGTAATTTTATTAAATAAGAAATATAACTTTAAAGTATCAGGATAGTTTCCTGATGATTTTAAGGGTGATTATGGGCTGTATTGCTTTCATATTGGGTTTAATTTACTGGAGACCGGCAAAATTATTTGATTCCTACATTGAGACTATGTCTGAAGTCCTCGAGAGCATAACATCTGAATACGCTGATGTTCCTATTATTATTGGCGGTGATTATAACTCGCGAATTGGAAACCTTAACCAATTGAGCGAGGTAGTTTTTGAAAACGCTCGTTTGTTTGCATTTCGTGACTCATTAGACACTTCAATCAACAGTAGAGGTAGAAAACTAGTAGAAGTCATGGAGGAGAACGGTATGATTGTGTTTAACGGGCGCTTTTTGAATGACTTCCCCGCGCAGTATACATTTGTCTCACACCAGGGCTCTAGTATAATTGACTTAATTTGGGGCAATCTTAATAGTTTAAAATACTGTCAGAAAATGTTTGTAAATAATATATTTCCCACCCACTCCCACATTTCTTGTAATTTAATTTAAATTTTGACAGGGTTCTCCCTGTTCAGGTTTCTGATTTGCCACTTAATTCAAACTCTCCACAAATGTTAATTCGATGGAATAATTCATTAAAAAAAGATTTTGATTCACTTCTGAGAAACTCTCTTTTTTGTATTTCAATAGTTGCGATACCGAGGAGTTATATAAAAATCTTAATAATGTAATACTTAGTGCTGCAGCAGCCCTTAATATGATTTCGCTTCCTGGCAATAGGGTGTCCTCTTTTCAGAAAAATGATTGGTTTGATTTTGAATGTCTGTGTGCCAAAAGAAAATTAAATAGAACATTTCGACAATGGAGGAAATTAAGGTCCGAAACTTTGCTCTCTGAATTCTTAACATTTCGTAAATATTATTGTAACCTAATTAAAACCAAGAAAAAAGAAAAAATAAAAATAAAAATTGAAAGGATATCCAATGTAAGGAACTCAAAAGAATTCTGGCTAGCTGTTCGGGATAGCACTTTCAGGCAGCATGTAAATCCTAACATTAGTAGTGATACTTGGATTCATTACCTTAATAATTTTGACCCGCCTTTAAAAATTAATACCATCTCCTATCCGCATGGTTTTCAGTATACCAATTATGAATTAGAGCGTAATTTTGATCTGTCGGAACTGCAGTTTGTTATGTCTAAGTGTAAACGCAATAAGAGCCCAGGTAGAGATTTGATACCCTATGAATTTTATTGCAACTTACCCCCTTCTTGGCACCATTTTGTTTTAAATTTATTTAATAATATTTTGGAAAGGGAGGTGGTCCCTCCATCTTGGTCTCTAATAGACGTGAGGATGTTGCATAAGGGGGGTGATCGTTCTGAACCCAGTAATTATAGGGGAATCGCGTTGTTGAACAGTTTACCTAAACTCTTCACTTCCATTTTGTCTTGTAGACTTACTGGTTGGGCAGAAAACGCCCATTTATTGCCAGAGGAACAGTCAGGCTTTAGACCTGGGAGAGGGTGTCTGGACAATTTGTTTTGCATTTCTTCCTTAATAAATATAAAACTTAATAGAGGCCTTTCGTTCTTTGCAGTATTTATTGATTTTACCAAAGCGTTTGACTCGATTTTGCATAATCTACTTTGGTCAAAGCTCTTGAAATTAGGTGTTGGTCTAAAGATAATCAATATACTAAAATGTTTTTACGACAATGCCAAGATGCGCGTTTCCACTTTTTCGTAATCAACAGATGATGTAAATGTCAATTCAGGGATGTTACAGGGGGAACCCTTGTCTCCCTTGCTTTTTAACCTCTTCATTTCTGATATGCCCACCTTCTTTGCTGCGAACGGAGCATCGCCTATCACCGTAGATGAAAATAATAAAATTTCCTTGTTAGCATACGCCGACGATATTGTTATTTTTGCGAGTTCTCTGCCTGATTTAAATGAAAAGCTGAGAGTCCTGGAACAGTACTGTGATATAAACGGGTTAATTGTTAATACCCTTAAGACTAAAATAATTTATTTTTCGAATCGAACTCGTCCTAAAAAATTTCGTAAAGTTCTTTTTTTTCAGAAACCAAGGTATTTTGTTAACTCGTTGGCCGTGAATCATGAGTCCCGGAAAAAATTACTTAATTCAGTAATCAAACCAACCATGCTATTTTCGTCGGAAATCTGGGCTTATAACTACTTGGACGAGTTGGAATCCGTACAACTGCAGTGCATCAAAAGCTTGTACAATCTGCCTAGAAATGTTCCTAACTCCTTTGTTAGATTGGAATTCGGTTTAACGCCGGTTAAAGCCACTGTCTTTAAGGCCATGTTTTCTCTTTTGATTAAACTGTTTGAAATGGATGAGTCCCGTTTGCCGCGAATATTTTATAATGCTTTATATAGAACAAGGGTTAGACCTGGAAAAAATAAATCTCATAACTTCATTTCCTTCATACAATCCATGTTAAATTCTTTGGGTAGTTTAGATATCGTTTCAGCTCATGATGTTTCTGTTTTGAAGAAGGAAAAAAATAACATAATTGAAAAATGTAAGAATAAAATTATCAGTGAGGATATAAACAATGTGCTGAATAGTAAATACAGCCCTATGTATAGATTGGTTAGTAATTTTGGATCGGGTGAGTTTTACTTAGACAGTAATACCAGCATTAAGAAAATAAGAGTAATCAGTCAATTGAGACTTGAGAGGTTAGTGTGTACCCGGTTGTGTATAAATAATTGCAGCTACACTTTTGATGCTAGTGAGGTCTGTATGATGTGTAAAATGGGATTACCTGATACTATACTACATTTTCTCTGTGAATGTAAAGTATTGCAACCGTTAAGGGATCACCTTATTAACAGTTTCCTAATGCCCTTCCAAACTGAAAAGGAATGGTTTGAGGCGCTATTTTCAATTACATCCAATGGACAGATTACTGCTATTTTCAACTATTGTAAACAAGCTGTTAAGTTGAGAAGTTTTATGCTTGGTGAATAGTAAGCTTGAAGTTTCTGTAAACCTACCTATCAGCACATTCTCATTAAAAAAATTAAAAAATAAAAGTAATAAACGCAACCAACTACTACCATACCTGAGAAATGATATTCTGTTTGGTTAATATACGAGTACTTATATTACAATTCTTACTAAAATAAGTAAATTAATTCAATTTCAATTTTTTAAATAGTTTTCCAAGTAGTGAAAGTTCAGTGATTTATAACTTGGACTATAAATTTTACACTTATTATTTTCTGTTCTACAAACCGTTTGTGGTAGTTTATGTTCGTCTTATGTATATAATTTAATTAATTAATTAATTTACAGGATATTTATATTATTTAATTTTATTTCTGTGCTGTGTATTATTCTTTGTTGTATACTGGCCATTTTGTATTTCTGTACACTGGCCAAACTCCTTGCTTAAGGCGTTTCGCCATAAAGCAATAAAATAAATTATTATTTTTATTATTATTATTATTATTATTATTTTTATTATTATTATTATTGTTGTTATTATTATTATTATTATTATTATTATTATTAACGATACCGGATATCTCCTTGGCCTCTGAGCGATTCGCAACGCGAATCGAGAACTGGGCAGTAATAGAAGACTATACCGGGAGGACCACCAGTACATCACCTTTGAAGTGCGCGAGAGGACTTGTGCCAATAAGCTGGAAAACCAGGAGGTCTACCCGAGGTGGAATCTGGACAGGATGAATTCAGAGCTATTCTCCGAAGTCCTTGGCTGTGGAGAAGCCCAAGTGAAAAGTATAGTGACTGAAGGGAAAGTGGGAGCTGAGGCCGTTGTAGCCTCAACCATGGGGCTTATTGCCGAGGCTTACCGCAGTCAATGCCGCGGAAGGGGCCATGTCACGGTAAGCGTCCTGCTTATTGGTGGACGCCGCATATCGCGAATCTACGGAGAGAATGTGTCAGACGAAGAAGAAGAGCCCAACGAGCTGGACGTCGATCAGACGCCAACTTGCGCTCGATGGAATATAGAGCTGCAAGACGAGAGCTACGCCGCGCAATCTTCGAAAGCAAGAAGCGGTGTTGGGAGAAATTGAAAGAAGAGGTGGATATGGATCCATGGGGACTTGGTTACAAGATAGTGACACAGAAATTAGGAGCCTTTAAGAGGCAGGCAGTAATGGATGTGTCAACCATGGAAAACATAGTGAGGACGCTTTTTCCTTCACATGTAGAGCGGAGGGTGAGAAACTATGGTGAGGTAGGAGATTTCCCCCTGTTCACAAATCCTGGCATGGAAAGGGCATTGCGCTCTTTAAAAAACAAGAAGGCTCCGGGCCCCGACGGTATTCCTAATGAAGTACTTAGGATTGTAGCGCAACAGAACCCCGGATTACTGCTAGGAATGTTTAACGCTTGCTTGAAAGCTGGAGTGTTCAGCTCCAGATGGAAGATAGCGCGTCTGGTCCTCATCAGTAAGGGAAAGGGGGACATGCAACCCTCATCTTTCCGGCCCTTATGCATGCTGGATACGGCAGGAAAATTGTATGAGAGGCTTCTCAGAGAGAGATTGACGCTAGCGATCCGAATGGCAGGAGATTTATCTCCGAGGCAGTATGGATTTAGGACTGGGCGATCCACTGTGGATGCGGTAAGAGAAGTCACTGAAGCAGTGCGCAGGGCTGAAGACCACAACCACCACTCTCGGCGAGTGGTACTCTTGGTTACGCTTGATGTGAGAAATGCCTTCAATTCTCTCAGATGGACAGATGTGCTGCAGGCGTTAGAGGATAATTTTCGAGTCCCGAAATACCTCTTGCGGGTGTTAAGCGATTATCTGAGGAATCGGACGATCATCTACCAGACCTCCGGAGGACCAAGAGCATCGGCAGTGACGGCAGGTGCGGCGCAGGGCTCAATTTTGGGCCCAGACCTTTGGAATGTGGCGTACGACAGCCTACTCAGGCAGGAAATGCCAGAGGAAAGGGTCCTAGTCGGATATGCAGATGACGTGGCTCCGCTTATCGCTGCTCGCGATACCAATAAAGCCCAGCTAAAATTGTATCAGGTGATGCGTGTGATCAATAGATGGATGGCCGAGCATGGGTTGTCGTTGGCATTGTCCAAGACAGAAATCGTGGTGTTGACGAAAAAGAGGATCCCCACGAGTATCTCATGGCGCGTTGGAGAGGTAGCCGTGATTTCTAAGGATATCGCAACATATTTGGGATTAGTCATCGATAAAAAGTTGAGCTTTGGCAACCAAATTCAGTATGCAGCGGATAAGGCCGCGAAGGACACTGCTGCATTGAGCCGGTTGATGACAAACGTTGGCGGTCCACAGGCCAGTACGCGCCGAGTACTACTGAGTGTGACCCACTCAATACTGCTCTATGGAGCCGAAGTGTGGGCAGGTGCACTCAACAAGGAGGCGTATAGGAAAAGATTAGCGAGGGTACAGAGGCTGGGTGCATTAAGGATTGCGTCTGCGTACCGCACCGTGTCCGAACCAGCAATTATGGTCATTGCCGGAGTGATCCCGATTGCATTCCTTGCATGGGAACGTAAAAGACTGTACGGGAAGAGGGCAGAAGGAAGAAAAGAAACTCTAGCCAGGGAAGAAAGAAAAAGAACCTTCCAAAATTGGCAGGCTTCCTGGGAGGACGATCATCGGGGTCGATGGACAGCCAGGCTGATTAAGGGAGTTGAGGAATGGGTGAGAAGGCCGCACGGTGAGGTAGACTTCTATCTCACCCAACTCCTGAGCGGTCATGGATACTTCAGGGCTTACCTGAAGAGGATGGGGAAGGCTGAGGAGGAGGAGTGCCTCTATTGCCCGGGGTGTAAAGATGATGCCTCGCACACCTTTTTCGCGTGTGACCGGTGGCAGCGTTCGAGGTGGGACCTGGAGGAGGTGATAGGACGGCAGACTCCAGACACGCTGGTAAAGACGATGCTATCCAGTGAGACCAGCTGGCGTCACACAGCGGCATACGTGAGGGGAATTCTTATCAGAAAGAAGCAGGATCTGGAGGAGTTGGAAAAGAGGAACCCCTAGGGGGATAGGACAGAGGCCTAGCCTGATGTAGTGCTGGAATCGGCGAATCCAGGCTAGGTCCAAGCAGAGGGGGGTGTTTTAGCCGGTAGTCTCCGGGAGTCCGGCACGGCGTGCGTAAATGCATTTCACCATCCCCCCAAAAAAAAAAAAAACTTATTATTATTATTATTATACATAGTAACCAGTGTTAACTCCGTCTTCTTATTTCATCAACTGGACCTACATTCTCTCCACCTAACACATCCATTATAGCATAATTGAATGTTTTTTCTTGACCGAGCCCTCACCAAATTTCTTCATAACATAATTCTTCAACGGTCAACAAATTCTTTTATATTACTATTGTTATTAGCTATTAGTTTTATTTAAGGTAACTATTATTATAATAATAATTAATTATTTTCTTCTTTTTTTCTAGGGTAGCACAAATGATAAAATATACAAACAAAGTTACAAATTGGAATGGCATCAAAACACTAAAAGCGGCAGGAAAATACGAAATATATTGTCAATTACAATACGAAGAAAATATGCTTTATTTTTTATAGATTTCTGGGACAGAATAATACAGGGTGTCCCAATTAAACGGGCCACTTTTGCAATAACTATTAAACAAAGCAAGATATCTAAAAAGTGAACATAACATTTGTTCAAGAATTTTCGCTCTAGTTTATGATGGTGTTAATGTTTTTTTATTTTTTTAGCGCCTTACACTTTCAATCGGCGGTTGAATGTGCCAATTTCCTTTTGTCCCCCTCTTCTTATTACTGTATTGAAAAATATTTAAACAAAAGAAAGAAGGAAAATGCTGTTAATTTCAATTCAATATTTTAAACTTTTGTTGAGATTTTCAACCATAAAATTTCAACTTTCGTCGTTTATTCCATATTTTTACTTTCTCATAATCCGAGTGAAAGGAACTATTGTAATCCTGTAATGCAATGCGTGTGTGTGTGTGTGTGTGTGTGTGTGTATCTGCCTGTCTATATGTGTGTGATTTCCTGACCAGAGTAACCCTAACGCAAGGGATTTTATGCTCCATAAATTATATTACACATATGTATCAAAAACTTATTATTTGCAAATATATGAAACATTTTATTTATTGTTTAAATCCTATTGGTGGCAAATAGCGTAATACACACTTCTGAAATATATTAACTAAATTACATTAAACTGTTAACTGTGATAATGTAATAATGAAACATTAAAAAGATAGAATAATATTATTATTAAAATTAATAATTAATTACAATAGTTGAAAATCAATATTTTTTTAGAAATTTTATAAACTGAGAACACAATTGTTTTTGTACCAGCAAACCAAAATCTGTAACTGGCCAAGATATCCTCTGTAAGATAAAAAACTGCACCAATTCCCTCTTAATGGTTCAAATAGAGGAAATGCGGGCGGCAGGATGATGTGGCGCCAATTTTGAGGGTAACCCCGGCTATGAGGCTTCCCAGGATTTACCCCCTGTAGAATGGTACAACAAAGTTGTAGCCTCGACCATATTTGAAGTCTATTTTGGCAAGAGCGCTTCATAAACTAGACTTCTACACTACTCACGGTCTGAGTGGCCATGGATGGACCCGAGACTACTTGCATAGATTTCAAGGATTGGCTGACCTATCATGCCATTGCGATAATTACCTCAAATCTCGTGTGTTGGGCAGCGACTGCGATTGTGCCGTTTAAAACGAGGAAGTCATTTTAACAAATAGTAAATATTTTGTTATCGATTTTTGTAAATAAACGGGAAAACTGTTTTGTTTTAATGATGTTTTTCCTGATTTTTAAGTCCCTTTACCTTTTAAAATAGCTTTTAATTTTTATCAGCATTTGAACTCTCTTATTTATTCGAAACTAATAAGAAAATCCGGTTTTAATTTTAGTTTAGGAATTAAAAAATCTGAAAAAACTACAAAAATTGAAACATTATGGTAGAAGGTTTGAAATATTAATGTGAAATTAACGGCATTTTTTCATTTTTTTTAATAGTTTTCAATACAGCAGTAAAACGTGGGGGTCAAAAGGGATTTAAAGGTGTAACGCGGCAATAAAATCAAAAAACATTAACACCATCATACACTAGAGCGAAAATACTTCAACAAACGTTATGTTCACTTTTTAGATATTTTGCTTCGTGTAGGACTTATTTCAAAAATAGCCCGCTTAAGTGGGACACCCTTTATATAATACATAAGTTACGCTAATTCCGCCTATATACATTAGAAATAATTGTATACAATCATCGCTATTATATGCGAATGCACACACTCTCATCCATAGATACAACTATTCAAATAAATACGTTTGCCTCTTATTTACTATTAATACGTATCTATAATAAGTGCAAGAGATACACTCACTCTGACACTCTCAGACGCACACGCAAACATTCCCATCGCATACACACAAAAACATACACACACAAATTACTCTAATATTATTTTCTCTCTATATTTCTATACCCTAATTTCTCTATATTCTCTAATATTCTATACCCTAATACTCTATATTTCTCTCCCCCCTATTATCTTAAAACTAACATATTTTCAAATTCTAAAGTCTTGTATCCTATCAGCTTATGACAGCTTCAATATTTTAACCAAATCAATTACATTTTCCAGTTTCATTAATTTGATAAATATTACTAATATATTGAGAACTTCCCATTTCGGACTTGCATATACCATTTCATATGTGTATGTATTTTAACTGGTTGATGGTGGATTTAAAAATTTTAATCGGATGCGCGGCTGGTTTATTGTTTTAGACACTGTGGAAGGGGGTTATAAACGCGGAAGTTGTAGGTTACAATGTTCTACTGAAAATTATTTAGAGAAAAACTGAATAAAGTTTTTTTTTTTTGTAAACTTGACAAGCTAGATAACCAACAAATGTAAGTATGAAGAATTAATAATGAAGGAAGGGCAGCAAAATGGAACAACTGAAATAAATATGTTTGTAAATATAGGTGGAAATAAACAATTAAGTTCTAAATTCCTTAATTATCCTACATACCTAAATGTTAGTCCTTTATGGTTCTGCATTCTGGAGACAGACAGTTAACAAATAAGAATAAATAAGTATATGCGTTGAAGATTATGTCCAAGAGCTATCGAGAAGCGCAGAATCCAGGGCGAGGTTGTTGACCTTCTATAGACAGTATCACACGGTTGATCATCTCAGAATGTTTTGGCTACAACCTCGGTATGGTGGAGTTTTCTCTACCGCTTATAAGGCATCTTGCAAGAACTTCGACAAGATTCAGAACCAGGCATCAAGGGTTGTGACTCATGTCCCTAAATCTCATCTGATTCCAAACGGGATTATAACGTCTAGGTTTCAAAGTATTATCAGTATCTTTGAGAAGCGTGGTGGGGCTAGATAGTTCTGCGAGAGTCTATTTGAAGGACAAAATAAACTCGATGCGGAGATTGAGGCTGCAGAAATTGACGCTAGAATTAAAATAAATTCAGTAATTTAGAAAAGAACTGGGTATTGGAAAAAGGAACGAGCTAGATTATAGAAGGACCTAGGAGGTGCAACCTTCGACTGGCCGGCTACATACTTAACTAAGGCAAAAATAAAAGAAATAAAATCATGTCGCAGTTCAAAAGTACTTTAAGGCGGTTTTGCGGAGGGGTGAGGACATCAGTAAGCGAATGTAAAAATAAAAAAAATGAAATAAAAAAAAGTGCCCGAAGGAAGCACGAATTTATTTTCTCTTAGAGCACTGAAAACGGTCCCAGTTAGTTGAATAATAAAAAAAAAGATAGTTTAAATCAATCATTAGCTTATACTGAAAGAATATTGAGGATGCTGGGATAAATTTTTTCACTAGATTATCATTTTCAATATTTTGGAAGTCCTACCTTTTTTTAAGGGCTATCCATTGTATAGTGTTTAATAATTTAAAGGTTCAGAAGTTTGAATTGCAGTAAAAGTAATTCGCTTGATTGATTTACAATTGGTTTTTTGTTTATCGACTGGCAGTCAAACCATTAAGAGTTACAAAACATAACATTAATGGTCATAATTCAATCAATAATCATGTAATAGTATTGGAACATAAATTTGGGAATTTATATCGGTATTTAAATTTTAATAACATATAATTTCATGGTATATGAAATAAATAAACATTAAATAATTAAAATAATCTTGACAAGATGTTTAAATGATTTATATAATCTAATTACATAGTTATTATTTATGCTCTCATAAATTTCGTAACAATAAATTTTAATATATGACCAGGCAAGTGTCGTATATAATATAGCATATTTTGTTGTAATTGCATAATATAAAATAATAATCTAGAACTAGAAATTATAGAAAACCGAAATTGCCTGCAAAATAATAAATAACAGTTATGCAGATCAGTCTCAACAAATTTTAAAAATGTAATTGTTAAAGAAAAAAATTATTTCATTTTTCATATATATTATTTATTCCCACCTTTTAGGCAGTACCCTAGCTTGCGCTCATAGCCGCCCATGAAGCATGCAAAAAAGTATCAAATATGTTAGCGAAACTTTGTTAAAGAAGTTAAAGAAGAGTTAATAAATAATAAGTAATCATCAGAATAATTTTCGACAGGAATCCCGATCCCACAAGAAATATTAATTTTGTATTTCCTGCGATTTTACGATTTTGAAGTAAGCTAATTAGATGTACAAACACATCATTTTTTAGAAACCACATTTTTAGACTCAGAGAAAAGAACACATTCGATATAGACTCTTGTCGGTGAGAATTCTATATCGAAAATCTGTAAAAATTAAAATATTCTCTCTGACAGTAGTTAAAGAAATGTAATGGAATCGTTTGATGTGATTCCTGATGTAGTAGATGTCTTGAAGAGGGCGGAATTTAGTTGAGAGATTTTGGAAGTTAGTGCATCGAATTATTAATACGGATTTTATAAAAATAAACTGTATTTTAACAATAATTTTAACGTATAAATGGTAACTAATAACTAGCAAAATACTTAGGAATAAATAGAAGATAAATAACTAATAAATTAGACTGATAAAATAACGAACTAAGATGCACTACTAAAAGATAATAAGTTTAGATAAAACTGTGTATAGACGCGTAAACGCTGCTCGTGTATATAGACGTGCTCGTATGGTCGTATATGATATAATGATCTCTCGTTGTATATGATAGAGTTTATATATTGGTGTTGGCCACACTCACACCAAGAAATCTGTCCTAGTGTGCGACCTTCGTAGTTTGGTGACCTTATTTAGGTCAGTGGCCAACCTTATCGGTGCTTGTTTTGATGTAAGGTATTGAAAAGGTCTTTGTTGTTGTTGCATTGTCTTGAAGCCGGCGGCCTGCTAGGTCGCTGGTTATAAATTAATCTTTTATTACTGCCTTCCTTTGTTAAGATAGCAGCTGGCTAGAACCACTTTGACATTGGTATGACTTTCCATGTCATTACAGAAAGTAAAATAAGATAACTTAATGAAACTTAACAGTGACAGATTCATCCATTACTTGTGCTCCACAATATTGGCCTCCTCCTTCCAAAAAAATTAATGATGTTTTGATATTATTATTTACTATAATTGATGAATCTGGTTCTATCATCAAAAGTCATCAAAAGAATAAGCTCTTGTATATATATATATAAATAATAAAAAAAAAAATTAATTTATACTGATTCATCTAAGGTACAAATAAGCAGGTGACAAAATATTGGCAACTGAAAGATCAATTTATACAATAAAAACAATTAATCGGATCATGCTGTTCAACTACAAACTCTTGTCAGTCAAAATAAGGCAATAAATAATGTTACAAACTAAATATTACAGGATAACCCGATTTCTTTTGTTGGTCTATCCTATCGTAGAAGAATGCTATTTCTTCTTCCTTGAAGTGATTAGTCCATTTGAAGTTTCTCAAAAAATTCTCAGTTAATCCTCGATATCGAAGGCCGTCGATATCAGCCATCATTATGTAGGTGTATTGTCATATATTGTGTAGAAGAACATATATATGTGAAAAGTGTTCTGTGGTAGTACCATCCGTAGTCAGTGCAAGTGACGGTTCAACGAAGAAGATTATGTTACAAGATATATGTTGTTTATATTGAGAACCATTAAGGCAATTTTCTTTCTTTTCTATTCAAATAGTTAATTTCTCTTTAAAATAGTAAAATTGTGTTCATCAAGATGTTTCCACTGGTTGAACATATATTAAACTTTCCCCGGTGTGGAGGTACAGTATATAAGGTGGACCCTATTAGGGAAGAGTTCATTTCAAAATTTATACCGTAACAAGTGTGAAATCTATCATTAGAAAAAGCCATGTTACAGTAGTGAGTGGTGGAAGTGCTCCAAGAAACCCAGTAAATCCCTTCGTCAAGTCAGTAAATATGTAAAATATGTAAGTTTATATATTTCTCCTAAATGACAAGACACTTAATATGTTGTTATATCTCAATATAGTATCTATTGAGTCTTGAGTTATATTGGTTATTTTAATTATATATTTTGAATCTATATACTTAGTTGTTTTTTCATCCTCTCCAACTTCTGTATAAACACAGACCTCATGAGATCCCTTTAGAGAAAAGTTAAATTAAAAATTATAATTATTTACTATTCTGAATTTCTTTTTTATTACCCCCCAATACACATAATATTACAATATATATATATATATATAGAGAGAGAGAGAGAGAGAGTGAGAGAGAGAGTAAGAGAGAGAAAGTTATTTATAGTAATTCTAATTAGATTTTTTATTAGGATTTTTTTTAATATTTAAATTTTTATTCATATTTTAATAGTTGAGGTATTTTTCAATTTTATAAATATGTTGATAGAAAGCCGTGATTTCTGCCAGTAAATGTAACACAATGTTGATTAATATTTATCTCATGAACTAATGTACTAATTCAAGTTTTTTTTTTAATTGACATTTAGGAAATAAGGAATTTTGTAAAGCTGGAACATTTCAACGAAAGAAATTCTTAGAGAGCGTAGGCTCCATCATTCTGTATGGAAATACTTAATTTTGTGGTGTCACAGGAATTAAATTTCAGCATAAAGGTCTTATCTAGAGAAAGGGACCAACTCAGCCATGCTGGAGTTTATTTCATGAAGTGAAAAATGGAATCGAATAACAAACTAAAAGAACAATCTGTATGGATGTATCAATGGTATTAAAAACATTCCCTGACAATTGTAACCAGTTATGGAACTAAAAGGATTCAACGAAACTACCATGTTTTTTTTTTAAATATAAAAATTACAAAATCAATGAATTTCATATATATATATTTGTAAAGAGAATTGGATGTGCCTAGTAGTAAAATGAAATAACTTCAATAGAAATGTACTACCGAAAAATCCATTTTCTTCAAACTCAGGTCATTATGACCAAATATTTAATTTTAATTTATTTTATTTAAATGATAAGCACATTAGAGAAAAATATAACTCCCCCCCCCCTCAATACCTCTTTAAATGAATTTTTCCGGAGAAATGATTCAAATAAAAGATGTAGCTCTTTGTGTATGTAGTTAATAACATAGCCCAACCCAGGAAAATTGCTGGAGTTTTTTTTTTTAGAAAATTGCAACAAACTATAAAATATACTCAGTAAATTGGTATTTGCGGTTGAAGAATTTTGAAGATAAGTTCTTGTCGGGTACAATGATGATGCTCAAATAGTAAGTGAAGTATGAACTGTGTGTGAATTTTCCGTATTTGATTTAAGTTGTTCACAACATACCCATACACAGAAACACACACTAATCATTTTATAAAATCCACTTTTTTGGATTCAGGGGACCTCAAAGGTGTAATGCCGATGGAAATTCGATATAGAAAATTACAAACGATTACAAAATTTCCTCCAACAGCCGATAATTTTTTTTTACTATATATATATAGAGAGAGAGAGAGAGAGAGATTTTGCTTTCCTGCGTCGCGTGGACTGCTTGGATCGTAGTGCATTGGACACTTTTACCCCCCAAAAATAATTGATTGGCGATTGATCGTTCCTTTAGTTGAATATCCAAGAGCCGTGAGGACTATCTCGGATACGCACGACTTCACCCCCGCGTATAAATATACTGCGGTTTTCTAGTGTTGGATGGTTGGCTACTAACAATTGGGATCGACGTTAGTAAGCCCAAACAATTTGTCGAGGATGTATCAAACAATTCGCAATTAGCACAGTTCACCTTACACATTTTGATGTGCAGATTACTGGGAGTATGTTAGAAATTGGAACGGTTAGTTTTGTGTGATCTGAGTGACTCTTAACAGCATCGTTTTGCTATGAATGAATAAAACACGGCATCTCAGAAGAACAAAAAGTTAAATCTATCTTGCTCTGACGTCCTGTTGCTTGACATACTGGGTATCATATTTATGATAATATGTTATGTGGTAGTTCTATATTATGGTCAGATAAGACCTGTACCATTTATAGTAGAAACGTACATCAAATTGTAGAATGTGAAATATTGTCGACAGCTTTATATTATTAATCTCTTGTTATGACTTATGCTGTGTAACACTTTAAACACTTTCGACAAGTCAACATTGAGGTGTTGCCGAGATATACGCATATAACAGACACTGTCTAAGAATAAATATTAAAATATGACTAAACATAGAAATTACTCATCGTTTCAAGTGGAGCTCTTTCACTCCGCACATCTTGAATGACTCGCATTATTGTAGAATCCATGTAACGATAAAGAATATAAAGCAAATCTTGTAATCGATAGTAAAAAAAGAAAATCTAGTTATATACTGATAAACAAATAATCATTACAAATGTGAATATAAAAACAAACGGTAAGAGGAAGTAAAAAAAAAAAATACAATAAATATAAAACACATAAATAATAATAAAAGAAAAATAGCAATGATACATCAAAATATAATAATTAAAGTAAGAAAATAAAAATAACAATACAATAATAGGAATAATAATTATCACTATTATCATTACGAAACTATTTATTATATTTACATGGTTTACATAATATTTACGTCTATTATTCCTACATTATTTTGTATTATTCAGAAATGGGTAATATATTATATTATTAACAGTGTTCTTCCATTATGATTATGCTCGCAAATGATAGCAGATAACATTTTATTGGGTTTCTATATATATTAAAGGCTAGATGCCCTAACTGGTTGTTACTGGACAAATTAATAATCTAACTCCATCCCTTTTCAGCAGCGAACAACACTAACAGTAGGTGATCACGGTACTGAAATGTTTCATTTAAGTAGAGATTGCAAAACGATGCAGTAATTGAATATACAGGGTGTCCCATTTAAACAGTCCACTATTGAAATAACCCTTAAACGAAGGAACATATGATAACAGTTAACAACTTTGGAATGGTGTTAATGTTTTTTAATTTTATTGCCGCCTTACACCTTAAATGGGTGGTTGAATGCGGCAATTACCTTTGACCCCCCC
>JAAEAF010001252.1:0-38266 GCA_011037195.1 Triatoma infestans | reverse complement strand
GCCACCAAATTGTATCTTGGTTCTTCAATTTTCGCCCTTCCTTGTGACTGTGCCCTCTTCCTTACATTCCAGGGTATCCAAATTTTGACCTCTACTAGGAAACGGTCCGAACCACATTCGGAGCCCCTAAACGTCCTTACGTCCTGAACCTTCAAAGAACTTCTTTGTCTAGTAATACAATAATCTATAAGCGATCGTAGCTGGCTGACTCCAAGATAGTTGTGTATGTCCCTATGTTGAAATGTACTTTGTACCTTTAAATCATACATCTCGCATGTCTCTATTAAACGGTCTCCATTATCATTTCTAATTTCCTCTCCATACTATCCCACTACATTATTATCACTTCTCTTTCCCACTCTTGTATTCAAATCACCCAGGATAATTATTTCTTCATCCCGTTTCGCTCCCTCCATTAACTCGCTCAGATCCTCATAAAAACTATCCTTTAATTGATTCGCCGCATCATTATTAGGGGCATACACTCCTACAATCATGATTTTTCTCCCGTACATGTCCATCGATAGCTTCAAAATCCATTCGTTTATCTCGGTCCAGAATTTCGCAAATATTTTATATTTTTTCTTAAGAAGAATTGATACCCCTGCACAAGCTCTGGAATCCTTATCCACTCCTGACCATATATTGATGTAACTTCCCCAGGTCTCCTGTCCCCTTCCTTTTTTCTTCGTTTCCGTCAAGACCAGTACGTCCAAATTCCTCCTATCAATCTCCATCTCTACTTCCTTCCTTTTATTTGAAATCCCTCTAACTTTCCATGTTCCAAAAGTTAAAGTCCTTTTCCGTTGCCATTGTCGTTTCCGTTGTAATACGCCAGTTTTCTTCTTTTGACCTTTTTTAGCAGTAGAATGTTTTCCGCAGGCGGGGAGCTGGCCTACCGTGCAACCTCCAAAAAAAAACCCTGGAGGACTGGGTACCGTTGACTGGGTGGACCCCCTAGATAGGTTGCCTTCTTCACGGCTCTCAGAGGCCTATCTTCCCTGGAATGGCAGTGCTTATTGAATGGCGGCACTTACTCGCCATATCACAGTGGTGTTTTCAGGCTTGTGTGGTATTTATCGGAGATTCCCCTCCCGCAGGGAAACTCCTCACGCCCTGTTCCACTGCTGCCTCATGGCCCGGGAGCGCTTATTTGAAGCAAGCTCCTTATTCAGGCTAACCTGCATATCTGCAGGCATTTCGCTGTCCGCCACCTGCGACCCATCCGGTAGCTCGAGGCCTAGCACTCGGAATATATGCTATATGAATATACGGAATATATGAACGAATATACGCTACTACCAAATACATACATTGTAATTTTAATAACGTTACAGAATCAGTAGTTGATTGTAGTTTGATTTTTCAGAGCTAGTACCTCCATTAAAAGAAATGACATGAAAGTTCTAAAACTTAATAATAACAGTGGTCAGCCCTTACAGCTGACCACACAGTGTGGCCAACCGTCACTCCACCACAACTATAGTAATTTCCTCTGTGGAGCAACATGATCTTGTACATTTGGAAAGGTCAACTGTAAATAGAATAAAAAGATAATAAATACTACATACTAATTTAGTTTGATTTCGGCCAATTTTTTTATTTTATTTTGTTTTTTTTTCTTTATGTGAAGTAATCCAAGTTGGTACACCTGTACGCAGATGTTGTTGACACAGACGAGAGGTTGATCAAGATCGTTCACTTTCATCAAAGTCACTAGCCGCCGCTGATCTAGAACAGTGCATGACTTCATTTTCGATTATTAGAGTAATTTTTTTTTGTATTGTGAAATTCAAATCTTTTATCATGTTTTTGGTTTATAAATTTTTAAAACAAAAAACTATGAAGAAACTATTTTTATTTTTTATTTTGTTTATCACAAATACATGTTTTATAGTACATTTATTAAACGGGTAATAAAGAAAGAAAAAAATCTGGAGTAAAATACAATACGTCACTGCCGCCACAGTACAACAACCAGCAATTTTCGGTGCTTGCTGGTAGCGCTGCCAAGTGGTATAGAATGTAGGGACAGTCAGTATCTGGTTACGTCCTAAACAATTATATGTGTAAATGTACTTTTTTTTTTTGCATTAGCCTTGACGCCATACAGCCATAGCTCTTAATTGTACATAACTTGTAAACTATTTTATCTTGTTCAAATTACTATTAAGCACTAAAGGTTCACTTTTGAACCGGGATGCTGTCCCATTCTCAGATACACACACAAACAAAATGACACATGCACATCAAAACATTTGCACCTATAGGAGCAGAGTACTTGATATTCCTCTACTTCTGTTTGTACTTAAACCTAAAATAAAAAGATATATACAGACTTATCCTAACCTAAACCATTCCCCCCCAATAAATACTTTCATGCTAATAAATACATTCATTCAAAACTAATTAAGCCTAATCTAATTTATCTATCATCTTCATCAAACATACTTTAGATTCACCCAATACATTCTCCTCGAAGCTAAGAGCCTGGAAGGAGTAGAGGACTCGTTATTCCTCTAATCCTTTTGACTTATGCCTAAATTAAAACACTGCAAATATTTATATTAAAATAATTTGCAAGACTAAACTTTTATGAACACACTATATTTTGACCTCAATTTTATTTAAATATTTCACTATAAATTCGGTCACTTTTATGTCCTCTATCTTTAGAATTGTTATGTAATTGAAGGGAGTTAGTTGTAATTAATTATTGGACTAAGTTTATTGAACAAAACATTCCTCTTTGATTAAAACAGGGCAGATTCCTCTGAACACACTAAATTACCGCCAAATTCTTTTAATTTAAAGATCATAACTATTAATACTAAGATTACCAAATTTTTCTGTTCAAAGTAATGATCTTGTGGTGAAATTTAGATTTTTTGTTGAATAGGTTGTAAGATTTAAATATGAAAGTTTGGTGTGAAACTAGACAAATCATGATAATGTGTTCTAAATTTTCCACCTCTCCTCATAGTATACAGTAAGGGTATCGCTCCGCACCTATTTTATGGAGATACTCCTGGATGACATAGATATAAATGTCATCAGCGTATTGAATTATTTTAACCCCATGAGGCAGAATGTTTTCCAGATCAAAGGTATATATAGCATGTAATAGTGAGCTTAATATGGACCCTTGCGGAAGGCCATTGTTTGCTACTCTTGAACCAATAACATCGTCGTTCACTTTCACGTACATGTTACGCTCAGCTATTAATATCATAATATTATTTATAAATTTGTCAGGGATACCCACCAATTTCATTTTTCTCGCTAAACCTGGAAGATAAACGTTATCATATGCTCCTTTTATATCTAAAAACAATGCCAAAGTTGATTTATTTATGGAGAAACCATTTTGAATGTCTACAATTAGACGTGAGACACAATGCATAGTAGACTTACCTTTTCCCAAATTGAGTAGGAAGTTTTTAACATGCACGAAGAAAGTGATATGGGCCGGTATGACTCACATTTATTAGGTTCTTTATTGGGTTTCAACGATGGTATGACTAAATAGTCCTTCCACTGTTTTGGAAATTTGCCACTCTCCCAAAATGTATTAAATATATTCAACATTATACTTAAATAATAATTCGGTAAATTATTAATAATTGGATATACTATTTTGTCTTTACCCGGAGAGGTGTTATTATTATTTTTAATGGAGGCCAATAGTTCTGGAAAAGTGAAATTATTATTAAGAAAGTGTTGAGTATTTTGTACCGATAATTGAACAGGTACTCAACGGAGTCAGGTGTTAATCTGTGGAGAAAATTTGTATATTTGTTATTTTCTATTTTTTAACATTTTAATTGTATTCCATATATTTTTAATGGACGTGTTTTTATATAAATCGGAACAGAAAGAAATCCACGATTCGCGTTTAGCGTGTTTAAAGATGCGTTTGGCAACGGCGACTTTATGTTTATAATTTATAAAATTGTTTAGAGTGGGACTGATTTTGTAATTCAGGAATGCCTGTTTCCTATTTCTTATGGCAATATCACATTCTGAATTCCACCATGTATTTTTATATTTTTGTTTATTCTTATTATTTAATTTTGGTATAGATACTGCACAGGCCTCATAAATATTTTCTATTAAAATATCATAATTTGTGTTTTCCTTTTATTCTTTATTAATTAAAAATTCATTAAACTGGGTCCAATTTGTCTTTCGAATATTCCATAATTTGGATGTATAATTTTGAAAGTTAATATTTAAATTAATATCTTACCTATCCCCGTTTCGCTGGAACTAGGTTTCGTATATTTGGGAGGACACCACTCTCGCAGGATTGCCTGGGCGAGTTGGAGTTTAGGGATATCTTGGGATATTGCAGATTAACCGGCAAGTTACCGGGGGAAATTAATTAAGGGGCTACAGGGGGTATCGGGGGGATACGAGCCACATAGGCTTAGGTCCCGCGCCTTTGGGCACCCGTTTTGATAATAATAATAATAGTAATAATATCTTACCTAGAATTAAAACTGGGAGGTGATCAGAGCCCATTGGGTCAGAGTCCCCGTGCCAGTCAAACAGATGTGCGATACTGTTTGAAACGAACGATAGGTCCAATAGCGGAATATCCTGTATTTGTTCTACTATTTTCGTAAGTAGGGGTTCCATCATTTCAAAATATTAAACTACAATCATTTGTGGCATCTAGTAAATTCCTCCCTTTACAATCACTCCAGCTCGAGCCAAGTGCTACATGGTGACAATTAAAATCTCCTAAAACCATAACAGGTCTAAGTAAACTATCAAAAAAATATTTCCATTCATTTACAGTAACTTTATGTGTAGAACTATTATATAAAGATATAATATTTAAGCTTTTATTGTCTTTAATACTTATTTTTACCTCAACACATACCATGTTATTAATTTTGTAATAGTTATTAATTTCAATACAATTGATATTATTTTTTACCAAATTGCCATGTCCTATCTGCCCTATCTCGGCAAAATATGTTATACCCTTTGAAAATATATTGTCTTTCTGGACGAAACCAGGTTTCTGAAAGCGCCACAATATTAATGTTTTCATTTTGAATGTGTGCTAAAAATTCATCTTCTTTATTTACTACTGACCTTGCATTCCATTGTAAAATTTTTGGTACTTCACACATATACGGTTATCATTAATATTTAATCTGATATTATATTTTACAAGATTATAAAACATTATCTGAATCTACGCTTAGATTGTTAATTCTATCTCTTATCATATTTTTTAAACTGTCGTCATCTAATTCCTTAACTGTTGAAAAGTTTAAACTTTTTACAATTGAGTAAACTGATTCGTAAGTTGTATCTAAATTGTTAACAATGTTGTTCCTTTAATTGCTTCTTTAGGAGCAGGACGATAAGGATTATTCTGGACTAATCCTCCCTGATTTTTTTTTTGGTACAGCCTGGGAGAAAAATAGTTCACGGTCAATTTTCTTAAAACCAGGAGTGGATGGGGGACTGACTACTTTATTTCTTTTAATTGTTCTTTTAAAGGAGGGAGTTGAGGCAAAAACTCTATTAGAAATAGATTTATGTTTTATTATTTTTATGTAATAATGGAAATTCGTGTAAATCGTCCAACACAGGAGCCTTATCTGTTAACGCCGCGAAAGAATGACAATTTAGAAAATGTTTACCATGTAACTAACATTACTATCCGCCATAATCTGCTTGATTGTTTTCTCCTTTTTATATGTCGGACAGAGATCTCGGTTCGTGGATCCATGGCTCGTGAGCCCGCAGTTTACACATTTCAATTCAGAAGTTGCACATTCCTCACTTTCATGAAAGCTTCCACATTTTTCACACCTCTTTCTGCCCTTACATTAGTCCATATAGTGACCATAACGTAGACATTTTTTACATTGTACAACATTCTGAATGTACTTACTCACTTCGCAGGAAACATAATGAATATAAACAAACTGTGACAGTTTTTGTCCCCTGACGCAAATCAAAACTGACTGCGTCTGAACCAATTTACTTTCTTTCGTCTGAGCATCAGTTACCCTTCTCTGCAATCTTTTCAAATGAACAATTTCTATTTCTGCCCCAAAAGGACCCCTTAATTTCACATCCTTAATCCTTAATTTCATCTATCGGTATATCTATATTTCAAATCAGTATCTACACCTCTAATCACTCCTCTACGTGCAGTAGGTGGTTTTGTATATACATTTTGAAACCTTTTCCCAATAATACTACTGATTTTAACAATTTATTAGCAGAGGTTGCATTGTTAAATTCAATTTTTAATCTATTGATTCCCATTTTACTTATAGAAACCATATTTTCAGAAATAGCAGGCTCTTCTTTACTCAACAATTTACCCAAAAACACCCTAGAAATACCCATTTTTTCCTTATTTGTGTTTTCAACAATGATTTGAAAGGGACCTGGGTCCTCATTTCTATAACAAATTTCAATTTCATCATTTTTATTCACAGCCACTGCAACCATTTCCATTTCGGAATCTGGCGGAACACCCATTTGTCCCGTACTTTTATCCATTTCGTATTATTAAAGCTTTGTACAGACAAGAAGAAAAAATAAATAAATGAATGAAATAAAATTACCTGTTGAAAGAAAATGAATAGAGAAATTAATAGAAAACGAAAATTATTTGTATACAACAAATATATACACTATATATTTCTGTTAATTATATACACTATACAGTATACACACCACAAAATGTGTTAAATCAAGTAAAATAAACAAATAATCAATTAATAAAAAAAAAAAATAATAATAATAATAATATAAATACCTTCTTTTTTAAACGAGAGAAAAAAAAATGAGGCTTCTGTATATAAAATAAAGTAAAATGAAATACCTCTTGATTAGAAAATAAATAAGAATAAAATATAAAAAGAAAATACGAATAATTAAAAGGAAAAACAAAATTTAAAAGAAAATTATATAGAAAAATTATAGACAAAATTTAAAAGAAAATTATATAGAAAATTTATAGAGAATATTATATAGACCAGAAAGCTGTGTGCAATAGTTACACTCAGTAGCAGTAAACTTTGTACCAAGCACAACCTCTCTCGACGAGAACACAACACAGACTATAAGTATACTTCTCCCCACCAACTAAATTGTAATGCTAGATGTTCCACGTCAGATTTTTTTTTTGTTTTTAAGACACACTGACACTAGAACATCCCACACAAGCAAGTTCAAAAACACATCCGCACCCAGAGATAGAGAGAGAATTTTCTGAAACATTATTTCTTATATACCGGAACCTCAATTGTAACATAGATTTTTGAAAGTGAGGCACAATTCCGATTTCTTTCAGGAAAAATAAATTGCATTTAAAATCTTATAGTATCTAAAGAGTTTTCAATGAAAGTCTGTTACATTTTGTGTCTTACGTCCAGTTGCAGGGGTTCACCAATCTTCAGAATATATATTAATAGACAATATAAGTTAGTTGGTCAGCAGTGCTAATGTAATGGAACTTTAACCAGGAAATTCACCACAGAAAAGCTGAACTTAATAGTTCCATAAGTAACCACATCAAGGTGCTACCACCGCGCTCCAAGCGCAGTCAACCACACATTACATCCTCTATCACGCCCAGTACAATGTATTGGCGAATGGGCTTGAACTATGACAGTAAATCTCTCGCTTAGAATGATGTCTCTAACTGTAAGAGAAATCGAATATAAGCTGACCATCTGAAGGAGCTCAAGGTAGTGAGTGAACAAATCTACCCTGAAGAGTGCTGTGTTGTCACCATTTTTTAGTTTGGAAAGTAAATATCAGTTGCTACATCAACTGCAAGCTTGAAAAGTTCGCCAAACTAGTTAGCCACACTAGCTCACCGCCATTAGAACTGGGAAGAGTACTTACGTTACCATCAATCATTATGCGATTCACCTTCAGCAACGCCACAGCATCATTTAAATTATGAGTTTAGTGCCATTTCTTGTGTTCTCATTTTCACCAATTAATGACCATTCATCATTCATTCCTGCTGTCATTACCCGAAATTAGGGCCCACAGTTTGTAAGAGTTGATTGATCATCTGACACTGTTTACCAAGATTCCTGAAGGAAGGTGACAACCCCTCAAACTGGACGATGATCATAAAATCTAGCAGACTTTCATGAGGGGGGGGGTCCTTGTTAGAGATTTTAGAGGTGTCACTTTAAATACAAATTACTCTATCAATATTGTTGAAAACAATTTTTCCCTCCCCAAGATATAAATTTTACCGGAAAAGTTGCCCCCTCTCAACCGGAGGTAAATCATTTTGTTTAAAAATATAAATTACCATTATTATTTACAGCGGTAAGAGAATGGTACAAAAGAAAATGAAATGGAAATGCTGCTTCCTTGGGAGAAGAAGGAAAAGCAAGTTCTCCTTCGTAGTTGGCAGATGTTAACAGATGTCTGTCTGTGTCTACAATAACCGAAGAACCGTCTTCTGTTGAAAATAATTTCCCTACTTAAATTCTTCCCCTCCCAGCAATAAACTCTTCATTTGTAATGTTAAACATAATAATTTATTATAATATTCTTGTAACAGAGGGAGCTCGCAAACTTCTATTTCTCTCTTGTAATATTTAACTCTTTAATATTTTAATGATATGCCAACCCAAATTAATTATGATTGTTTTTTCTACTATTGAAATTTATATTCAAAATTATTTTAATAGCATTTTACGTCTGTATATTGCTTAACATAAATAATTTTACTATAAAGGAATTTTCTTTATAATTGCCTTATAATTTTTAGTAAGCCTGGTATTTTTATGTATTCAATAATGACTCCACTTATCCTTAAAAGAAGAAGTATTGCAATGGCGTTAAATTTTTGAAATTGAGTTTCCACCGGAAATAAATGTATAATGTATAATGGATTTGAGGTTCTCGAGAAAAAAAAACTATTTAGACAATGGACTGTATGTAGTCAGTGAACAAAATATATCAAAAACCCCAATAATCGCAGAAAGCTACAACTTGGTAATCCATTTAGATACCGCTACCACATGTAACACGAAGGTTTCGAGCATGTTCCGGAAATGCAACTTTACCTATTTTTTTTTTTTTCAGTTTCACGCGATTTTTTTCAAAAACGAATCCAATGATATTCTATGAACTTACTATACAACCTACGAACATACATGCTTATGTTTTTTTTAATGAAATTGTTTTGTCTTTAACTAAAAAATATTTGCAGCAAATGATATGCGAATTATATGACTTGAGGTCCACAGATTAAGGACGTATTATTGAAGTCACTTTGTATAAAAAATGTCTAATAAACATAGTTCCGAAAATGCATCGTAACTTAATTTCTAAATGCTTCTCCCATTGAAAGGTGCGGCCAGTTGAAATTAATAAAAAGAATCTGTTATTAAACAGAACATTATGGAGTTTGACCTCGTACTTGGTCGTGTTCACATCTGCTCCACGTATTTTGTGATTTTTCAAGTGGTTAATATTGAGTTTTTTTGAATGAAAATTTGCATAGTTTTAGTGAAAGTTATGAACATTAATTGTGTGAAAAATCAAACGAATCTATAGAGTAGTTGTTTGATTATTGAAAAAAATTAAAATAATAACTATTGGTTTGAGCAATTCATACACTTGGTTATTATTTGTAGCAGTGTGTTACTAAGTGGGGTGGGCTGGAGGTGTGGAACATTGATAGCACAGGTGATGTTTTTAAACTGATTATTTCTTTATAACTCTCTGTTTATAACTCTTGGACCCCTTTTATAAACAATTTTCCACTATACATTAATCAAAGTAAATTAATTAACTTAATTAAATTTTAAATAAAAACCCCAAAAGTTCTTATGTCTAAATCTTTAAAGGATTCTTTTGAAGAAATAGAAAATAAAACACCAGTGAGTTCTGTCAAGAGGAAAGCTAAACGATCTCGCTCTTCACCAGATTATTCTGAAGTTGAAAGATCTAAGAAAGGAAAAGCTAAAATTTTTGGAAAGGAGATGGATGAGCAAGTTGGAACAATGTCTCTTAAAGAACTTCTAATTGAAATGAGCAATCTAATTGACTCGAAGAATCTTGCTAGTAAAAAAGATATTGAAGTTGTAAAAAAGGAGTTATGTGAAATAAAAAAAGAAAATATAAACTTAAAAGACGAAGTTGTATTATTAAAAGTGGAAATGAAGAAGAGGGATGTTAAACTTGAAATGTTGGAAAATTTTACCAAGAGAAATAATTTAATATTTAAAGGTTTAACAGTAGAAAAAGGCGCTGAAAAGAGTACAATTGAAAAATTTTGCAAAGAGGTGTTGGATAAAAATGTGACTAATTGTATTCAAGATGTGTATGCTGTGCGCAAGAAGTACCCTGCAATTAAAGTGGAGTGCGATAGTAAGAAAACGGTAATGGAAATATTAAAAAAATCAGGGAAGTTAAAGGGTACGGGGTACTACATAGACAGAGACTTGGCCTGGCAAACAAGAATGAAGAGGAAAAATTTATTTCAGCTTAGAAAAGAACTCCTGCAGAAAAATCCAAACTTGAAGGTGCGTATCTTGACCGATAGTATGTTAATTGAGGGGAAGAGATTCATCTGTGATGATACAGGGTCACTAAAAGCTATTTGCGAAGAGGACGAGACATGGTTACAACAGCAACTAAGTGAAAGGAAATGAGAAGAATTAGTCTGTCAGGCATACTCAACTGGTGAAGAAAATCTTGATTGTAAGTTATGTAATATTTTGTCATATAATGTAGCGGGGCTTAAAAATAAGGTAAAGGATAATTTTTTTATTAATTTTGTGTGTAAATATGATATTATCATTTTATTAGAAACATTTATTGAAGAGAAAGATTTTGCTTTATATAAGGATGGTTTTCTTGATTATAATTTATTCTGGTGCCCCGCAGTAAGAACATCTTCTTTTGGTAGGGCCTCTGGGGGTAAAGTAATAGGTGTAAAAAAAAGAAATGAAAATTTACAAATAGTGTTATTACAAAACTGGGTATCAATTAAAATAACTACTAGTGATGGAATTGTATACTTAATGCCAGTATATGTAAATTGTTCTAATTGGGAAGAAGAGTATGATGAATTAGAGAACTTTCTAAATAATAATAATGATTTATCATTTATTTTGATTGGGGATTGGAATGGGAGAATTGGAAATAATCAAGGTACTTTAGATGAAACTGATAAATTGGTTGATAATGTTGTATTAGGTAGAAATTCAAAGGATAAAAATAAAGATGGCAAAGGCACTAAGTTGTTAAAATTATGGGCGGATAACAATCTTATTGTGTTAAATGGAAGAGTGAAGGGTGATATGGGTGGAGAATTTACTTTTTTGGGTAGCAGAGGAAATTCTGTTATTGACTATGCTGTAGTTGACCTTGGGATTCTGAGTATTGTAGATAGTTTTGAGGTGCTCGCGGAGAACTTTTCAGACCATATGCCAATTTCTTTGACAATTTACATAAAAGAAAGACAGTTAGAGGAAAAAGTACTGCCCTTAATTCCTGCTTTTAATTGGTCAAAAAATGACAGATTAACTTTTCAGAATAAATTAAATTCATATTTAAGGGATTCAAACAACATACAAAATAGAATAGTAGATTTAGATTTTATTAGAAGTGCGGTAAAGTTTTGTGCAGAAACAAAAAGAAATAACGCTGTCTTTAATAAATATAGTTTGAAAAATAAAAAACCGTGGTTTAATTATAACTATCAGAAATTAAGAAATAAGACATTTGCACTTTTAAACCTGTTTAGGAGAAGTAATAGTGATTTAGTAAAAAACCAATACAGAGAAACCAATAAAAAATACAAAAGTTATATACAAAAAGCACGCCAAGAATATTATATTAAAATTAGTAAAAATTTTACAGAAGTAAATGATACTAAATCATTTTGGAAAATGGTTAAAAAATTTAAAAAGTGCAATTTTCAGTATGCCCCACAAATTAAACCAACAGAATGGGTTGAATATTTCCGGTCGCTCTTTAATCCACCAATTGTATGTGAACGAATTCTATTTGTAGAACCACGATATGAAGATGAATACTTAGACTCTCCAATTGAATTACCTGAATTAAATCAAGTGTTACATAAAGCTAAAAACAATAAAGCCCCGGGGCCTGACAGAATCACGTATGAATATTACAAAAATGCACCCGATTCATTTTTGAAATTAATAGTAGAAGCTTTTAATAATCTTAAAGAGAACGGAAATTTACCGGAAAATTGTAAAACATCTATAGTCTTTCCATTACATAAAAAAGGAGATCGGGATTTGATTACTAATTACAGAGGTATATCATTTATAGATACATTAATGAAGTTGTATACCGGGATACTGACAAATAGATTGACGGAATGGCTAGAGAATGGCGGCCGGTTGTACGAAGGGCAGTGCGGTTTTAGGAGGCGATACTCAACAATGGACAATTTGTTTACTTTAACAAATATCATTCAATATTACATTCAAGATAAAAATAAAAGAGTCTATTGTTTTTTTATAGACTTCAGAGCTGCATTTGATTCGGTAGATCGCTATTCACTTTTCATAAAACTGTTTAATCTGGGTGTATCCGCGAAATTCGTAAATGCAATAAAAGTATTATATGAACAAACAAATGCAGTAGTTTGGCTGAAAAACGGAGTATCTGACTCATTTAACACAAACGTCGGCGTAAAACAAGGTTGCCTCCTGAGCCCCGTATTATTTTCTGTTTATATAAACGAGTTAGCTGAATACGTTGGTGGTGGCTTAAAAGTTGGAAATATTAAAATTGGCACCCTTCTGTTCGCGGATGATGTAGTGTTAATTGCTGATCACCCGTTTATTATGAAAGAAATGATAAAAAAGCTAGAAATGTATTCGGATTTATGGAATTTAACAGTAAGTATGAAAAAATCTAAAATGATGGTGTTTAAAAAGAATACAGGAAAATTAAAAAGAATGGAGAGGTGGTACTTTAAAGGAGAACCTATAGAAATTGTAAATAACTATAAGTATTTGGGGATAACACTAACGCCACAACTGAGATATACAAACTACTTAAATGAAAAATATAAGGCGGCAAAAAAAGCGATTAATTGTATTTGGTCTGGTATTTTTATGAATGATTATATACCATTTTCAAGAAAACTGCAAATTTTCGATTCAATAGTTTTGGCATCTACGTGCTATGGTTGTCAGATATGGGGATATAATATGTACGAACAGTTAGAAAAAATTCAAAGGTTCTTTTTAAAGAAAATACTCAGGATCCCAAGTGTCACCCCTAACTATGTTTTATACTTAGAAACTGGAAAAGATTTGCTCTTTTACAAAGTCTTTCAGCTACATGTTAAGTATATATTAAAAATATGTGATTATGATGATAGAAGATTCCCTAAAATTGTGGCTAAATTAATTATTAGGGAGAAAGTGTCATGGTTTGGTGAGTGGCTAAATTTAGCAAATAAATATAAATGTAACTTAGACAATCCTTTTATTTCTACAACTAGATGGAAAAAACAAATGGATGATATTGTTGAAATAATGAACAAATCTTTTCATCAGGAATTTATTACAAAAGCTCAACAATCGCAATACCATAAATTATACAAAGAACTCCTACCTATAGAAAATAATCACTATATTAATAATAAAAAATAGATTTTATTAGAACAGTATTTAAAGTCAAAGGAGAACTCCTAAACCTAAATTATAAACCTTGGTTATCAGATAGAGTCTACCTATGTTCACTCTGTAATAAGAAAGAATTCGAGGATACTGTACATTTTATGACTGCCTGCCCAACGCTAGGTTTTATCAGAAAAACTTTTTTTGGAAAGTCTGTAATAACAAAAGAAGAATTAATAAAACTTTTAAAATCTGATCAACTTAGTAGTATATATATGTATACAAAAAATGCTTTAGATTATAGAAATTGGTTGGTAGAGCAGTTCAATTTCTGAGTGTATGTTGGTGCGTGTGTTTGTATGTAGGTGTATGTGTTGTACTGGTTTGTATATAATCAAACAAAATAAATATGTTTATTTTTTTAATAAAGAAAGGTCAAATTCCTGGCAGACGGTTGTTTTCAACCATTGTCATATTGCTTTATTTATTATGAGAAAGTTAATTTTGAGTTTAATCAATTTCAAAAAGTTTATTTTGTAATTTAATTTGTAGTTTTTTTTTTTTTATGTAAATAAAGCATATTCATTCATTCATTCATTCAACAGAACATTATTATTAAACAATCTAATTCCATTAATGTGTTTCAAATTTATTTTCATCTGTTACAAGTGTCAGTTTTTTGTTTTAAATTATTTACGTCAGTATTGGAGTTGGTGATTTACATCAGTTTTTAAATGAAATAATTTAAAAATGTATTTTTCAAATGAAGATATTCATTACGTATATATGCTTTGTACTAGAAATGAAAGCTTGGCAGTTTGCAGAATATCAGTGGCGATTTCCTAATCGCAGAGTTCCTGATTCGGAAGAGTCCGAATGTTTAAGAAAAACAGGATCTTTCCTAAATATTGCTGAACATGACCGAAGTGGTGATGATCAAAAAGAAACCATATTAGAGCGTATTGAAGCAGTCCATCTGCTGGTGTGCGAGGAATTTCCAATAGTACAAGTGCTAAGCGAATGTTATGTTATTTTGGCTTTACCCATATTATCTCTAAAGAGTCCGGGCTTTGTCCATAAGAGTTCGAGCTGAGGGATGCAGTACTGTCGTTGCCTTACTGACCATCAATATGTACTTCAACAAATAATATTTATTGACGATAATCAATAATAGCAGAAATTCAAATTACTGTCCAATGAAAACTACACAACTACAACTACACAAACTAGGAAACAAATTTTCAACATAGATTTTCAATTTACTTTTGGTATGGAAATTCTGGAACGACCAATTTATCGAAGTTTTTGTAATGGAGGGTCGTTTAACAGGAGATAATTATCATCGCTTTTTACAAGAAGAACTGCCCCTTCTTACGGGTTCAGATGTGGATTCAGCAGGACGGTGCACCAGCTCATTTCGATGTGAGGGTAACTTCATTTTTAAATACTTCGTATCGCAATCGTTGTATCGGAAGAGGTGTTCAGTTCCTTGGCCTCCGAGTTCACCTGATTCGACTAGTTTCTGTGGAGGCACATAATGCCTTTAGTGCATGCATAAAAATCTAACTGTAAAGATCAGTTCCTTACAAGAATTATGAATGCTTTAGCTAACATAAGAAATTCTCCTTTTGTACAGAATTTGTAAAAATAAACCTGTTAAATAAGGTTTGAAAAGTTTAAAATCAATTTCTGACCTAAAGATAAAATAAAAATAAATGACATTATAATTTCTAGTAAAATATGATGTAATCTATTAAGTGATATTCATACTATGGAAATTGACTCTCTTATTATTGGCTGCCATTGATAATTCCAGGTTTTACATAATGTGTGGTATGTAGAGACATTGTTTCGAGTTGTGTTTGTCCACTCTCGACCCGTCTGACCTGGCGGTAGAAATATGAACAAAATCTAGGACACATTTCTCACAGACGTTCTTGTTACTAGTTGTCTATCATTAAAGATATTGTAATCTACAAATTGTTCAACTACAAAATAACAACAAATTATTAGAGATATAATTTACTTACTAAACATGTAGCCCGGCCAGCTAAATAACACTGCACGTCCATTAGGAGGCTGGCCAAGGCTGCCTAAATAATACAAAAAAAAAAAATTACTTTAATTACAGTTTATTTAGTTCTTTAAAAAAAACAAAAACAATTTCCTTCAGTTGGTCCAAAACTGGAACTGCGAGAGGCACCATTCTCAGTATTTTTCTTTAAAGCATCTGGACAAAGATCTTTAAATAAAGGCTGATCTGATATAATGGGGTCATTCGAAGTCCAACAATTAATAAAAACACAAAATGTTTATAATTTTTAAAATATTATATTAAATAATCCTCCAATTTACCTATTTTTCTGTCCTTCCAAAAAATTAACAGAAAATTTGGTCTTTCACATTCCAAAACATCGTTTGCAGTATTTGCAAAACAGCTGCTTTAAACTAATGTCAGGGATGCCAACTTTATTATTAATAAATCATTGGTGATGTTTTATTTAGAAAAAAAACATAATTAAAGAGGCAAAGAAGTGTAAATCAAAGAATATGATCCGTCGTCCGTTTGTTTGTCAGTTGGTTTCTCTTTAAACCAACTAATTTGATTTCCCTTATTGTTGTGGTTACTCTTCTCTATTACGCTCATTTCCTGCTAATTTCCAGCAACTGTTATAATATCCTCTTTCCTAAATCAGTTCTTTGTCTCGCATCACACCACCAACCTTCTTTCCACACTACTTCCGCTTCGCCACCGGCCAACGCTCTGTTTTTTCTTTCTCACTTGCTTTCTATATCTCGCTGATATCTTTGTGTTGTACCGCTCTTCTTTTGCCTATGCAACAGTGTTTTAGCGCGCTGCATTATTTTCGCTATCTTGACTTCGCCTTACTTACAAGTAGTTTCGCTTCTTGCATGCGATTTTACGCCTAAGTTCTCGCCCTATGAAATTTTATTCATCCCGCCTTCTTTTTAAATTGAAGAACACAAAAACCGCATTTCTAGCTATATCGCACCTTATGTCAGCGTGAATCGCACGCAACAATTTCACCAGTGAATCAGCCAATTCAACAGCATTTCCTACGCATCGCCAACCCTCACCTTTTTCCCTTCCCCTCTACACACATACACACACGGACTTATCACACGCCTACGCCACACAATCATCACCTCACCTATCCCTCTTCTCATCAGCATCTTCGCCTTCTTCTAACTTTCCAGCTGGCTAAATGTAATCTAAATCATATTCATGCATACTTATTTTATATCTTCCTGTATTTACAGGTTCATTTGATTTGATATTGTTTTTCATTTATGCATTTTATTGGCTTTCCTTCCGCTTCGGGGTGCGCTCACCAACGTACAGAATATAAGAAACACAATATTTTAGTTATAAGTTGGCACCTATGGGTCAGTCTTCTCATTGCATTGCTAGCCATCGGGCAGCGTACTCTCATTAAGATAACACTACATCACCCCGGGGCTATCCCGGCCTGTAAACTGCTAAAGGCTGCCAAGGAAGAGAAATTCTAAGCGTAGCACTGCCTGACTCTATCTGGGACCTCCACATTGAGTACAGCGCGCTACTAGTGAGCTAATCCCTTCATCAAGAAATGCCATTCACAATACTGAAAATATCGTTTTCTTATATTTTTTTATTTAAACTTCTTTATCTCTTTAATTATTGAATGAATGCTTTTTATTTATAAATATATATGTCTGTTTTTTCTAAATAAAATAGGTATATAAAAAACGAAACATAGCAGGAAGCTCAAAGTATGAGGCGGATTCACACGAAGATTTCTTACTGAAGGCATGTAATTGCTTATTGAAGGCTTGTTAGAGGAATGTTAAGACCACAATCAAAAAATTCCCTGGAAAATTTAAATAAATAAATAAATAATAAGCAGAAAATTTACAGAAAATCTTCAGTCAAGACGCGATTCCGGATGACGGATTTTGATCGAAACCTCCGTTTCGGATGCAAAGTTATATCCATCCATTTCCGTAAAAACTCATTTTCCAAGATTTAACTCGATAGAATTACTCCCTCTTACAGTAATGAGAGAAGGTCAATAACAATTGAAGGGAAGGTTAATAAGTCAATAGTAATTACAAAATCTTCACCACTAATAACATCGTGAGTCGTGATTTTATTTATAATAGAAGAAAAATAGTGGAGAGTTGCAGTAAAGAGTTAAACATTATTATGTTATTATTAAAAATCGATTAGGACATCACAATAATATCTGACTTTGAATATTTCAGGAAGGGGCGCCTTGAATTTGTGACCACTCCCAGCCTAGTTTAACTACTACTTCTTATTGTGGTTGAACTAACAAAGTTTACAACGTTTTCTCTCCGTATCATATCTGTAAATGTTCTCGATGCTCTACTGGAACAATTTCAGAGGAAATCTTATCATCAGAATTGAATCAGGCATAAACTGAAATTCCTTTAATAAGTGCATCAATTAAAAATAAATGTTATTCATAGTTGGAACCATTTTTACTGATTTCTAAATAGTTCGAATGGCATGCCCCTCTGATCGTATGCAAACAAGTATATCACATTTGAAATTCCTTTGATATAACATGTTTACTTCACATTCTTTTTAAGATAAAAGTATCCGATCGAAGCACATTTTCCAAATTAACATTTAGAGGAGAAACCGTTTCGAAGTCACTGAGTGAGGTAGAAATGTTTGTAGCGATTGCTCTGTCAATATGTTTGTAAAAAGAAATATTTCAAACAGGATATTCCTTCAGGAGGCTCAAACTTGATATTCCGCCATCTATGGGCTCAGACATGAAGGTGAGATCAAAAAGAAGATTTTTTTTTATTTTTCCAAAATAGCTACAATGATTTTTTTTTTACATTTGCACACACATTAACTACATATTATTGGTTTATTCCAATTTTCCAGCAAAATTTATTTCAGTGGGGCTCTGAGGGAGAATCTCGTTTTGATCTGAGCTCTCTCTTTAGGACTACAATGCAATCACATACAATAAAACTTCGTGTGCCAAACAATATGTACCCCGTCTCTACATTCGAGTTAAGGCAACTAAACTACAGAAAATAATACCTTCTTTGACAGAAAATTTTTCAATTTTATAACATCAGATAAAATTTCGCACACCAGATAAATAAAGCAAAGTGCATAATGATATTGATCTCCAAGAATGCACAGCCAACAGTCTCTATTTGAAGATAAAGAGAGAACAGAAGGGTGCGTATGTAGAGAGCACGGCCTGTAGACGAGCGGATGTGTGGGTTCAGTTGCTGGTCCCAAACAGCTGTAGTGAACCTTTCTAATACTGTTGTGAAACTGTATCATTTGTATTACACAATCCCTTTTTTAACTGTCGTTATTTTATTTTTATTATAATTTATTTTTTTACTAAACACTACAAATACTTTCATATTTCTAAACTACTTCTATTTTCGGTGACAACCTACAAACTGACATCAGTTCACACTAATTATCTGAAACAGCTAATAATCGCAGGAAGTAGGTTTCCATAACCACATTGTTTATACCTGATAAAAGAGTTGTGAGATTCTTTTTATAAAATATATATATTAATTTTTAATAGATATTATTAATAAGTTTTTAATATAATTAATTATAATAACCATACACAATTTAGGCTTAAAAATTGTTGCCTAGAAATAGGACGTTTTTTTTTCTTTTTTGTTTTCGAAAGTTGCAGCATTTTTTTTTTCGAGAGGGCACACCTGAATTTTATTGTATACATTTCAAAACACTTGTTGAATATGTGGTAATGTTATAATAGATTGGTTGGTTAATATATAGCCAAGTTTTCCTCAAGGTCCTGTATTCTAGTGCTATATTCTAATAGTTGGTAGGCCTAACATATTTCTAACTATTATTTATAGATCAGCTATGAATATGGGACCATTATTGTTAATAATATAACCTCCACTCCTGTTACTTTAATCATTTAATTCGATCTAATGATATGAATATAATTGCGATAGAATATCGATACCTTACATATTCCCTTAGCCTCTGGACGGTTATCTGATCACCATATACGACGTTAAGTTACCTGAATCTTAGTTTATTTCCGATTTATGTAAAAAAAAAAAATCTGATGTAAAACACTCACGCGACGTAGCTTCCTTGGTTAGCATCCAGCAAACTCATCAGATGATTTAAATTTGATCCGTCACAGATTGCCAGATTGTCACAACTATATCAGTTTTTCCAGTAAAAAGATTTCTAATAAAAGTGATTGGTTTATAATCTGTGCTGTGGGTTTGAAGATTCGTAGGAGGAGCCGTTTTTTGTAAGAAAATGCCGAAGAATACAGAATCTTATTATACAAAGACACATTTCCAGTAAACCAGTTTTCTTCAATTTTGGAATTATAGCAACTCATTTATTATATATAATACTATACTTTGCACTGAAGTGGCATCTAGAGAAATGCCCCACTGCAACCATACAAATAGCCTTTTTCCCATACAAACAACCATACAGAGGCCTTAATGTGCTTCCTTGTTGTCGTATTCTACGTTAAAAGTAACAATAAAAGAAGTTTGATTATGTGAGATTGAATAACTGTGGTCACCACCATTTATAGTTAGTTAATTCTAATTATTTATTTACTAACTGCAGTGTTGCTCTGCACAATATTCCCTAAAATCAATTATCGTATGTTGAACGAAATGACCAAACCTATGCTGCCAGTTTATTATAATTTTTCTTGAATGAACTTTTTTTTAACATTAAATTATTTTAAATAAGTGTTTTGACTTTTACATTGAACTTGACATCAATACATTTTTTTTACTCAAGAAATACTAGTTATTTGTTTACAAGTAACCAATAATGTAATAAAATGCACAGTTTTCAAGCACATTTCATAATATATTTATATAAGGCTGTGGTTTCTGATATAAAGCAATAGTGTGACAAGTTGTTCAAGGCTGGAATTTAATTTAAATTATGTCATTGTGCCATGATAACAAATCGACATGATTTATTCTAATAGATTTAACTGATATTATGTTTTATGATCAAAGTGGATAATGTTTACGAAATTCGTGACTTAATATGTGTTTACGTGTGTGTGTGTGTGGACTGTTTTAAATTTAGAACATTAAAACAAACAGTGAAATTTGTTGTTACAACTGTTTTTATTTTCAGTCATTTTGATGAATTAATATTTGTAGCAGCTTTGAAGTAGACGTAAACTAAAACAGTTCTGGAGGGAAAATCTAGGATTCCTTTTACTCTTGTGTTATTTACTCTTTCCGTCTCTTGGGTAAAACGAGGCGCGTTATCGTACAAAAGCACGATTCTCTTAGCTCCAGCTATCCATGTCTTTTGTTTTGTTATATGAATGAGAGAATATCGATTATGTATGCTAGAGCAACGATTATGTATTCGATGGAATGAGTTAAAAAAAGAAAAGGAGGAGGTTTTGATATGACAATTAAAGAAGAGTAATTAAAAAGTTCTTATGTACTATATATTAACTCTGTGTATTTATTTTTATATCCTAAAACAAGGTGTCAGGTGTTATATAAATCGCACAGATTATTTGTCAGCAGGTATTTGGAGTTAACGAGTACAAATAAAAACTGTACAAAGAAGAATTTCAGGACTATGGATGAAGAAAGTCTAATGAAACAGAGGGCCACTCGTATGGTGACATTAATTGCATCTGATAAATTTAAGAACGCGGACATTCCTGAACTACGGGAAAGAGAGGATACCGTAAGTATAATATTGAAGCAATTTAATGAATTATCTTTGAATCTGAATATCGATGAGGATTATGATAATAAATTTGAACAAGATTATTTTAGTGCAACAGGTACATTTCAACGGAGAATAGAAGAATTACAAGTAGAGAAGGGTTGTGAGTTAGATATTAAATGCCAAATTGCGCCTATAACAATTCCAGTATTCAAAGGAGATATATGTGAATGGAACCCATTCTATGAATTATTTAAATCTGTAATTCATGATAACAAAACGCTAGATAATGTGCGAAGGTTTCAAATTTTAAAATCAATTGTTAGGTTGTGAACCCCTGAATTTAATATCTGGATTAGATTTAACTGGTGCCAATTATGAGATCGCTCTTACAAAATTAATTGATACTTATAGCAAAAGTAAATATGTAGTATACAACCATATAAAGCGTTTTATAGATCATCCTAATGTTAAGTCTAGTGAGGGGCTTAAAATTATAACTAATACTACTAGGTCAGTTTTAAATGCCTAAAACAGCTATGGAATTAATACATCAACATGGAACCCTATAGTCTTTTATATAATATTCTCTAAAATAGATAAAGAAACAAAAAATCTGTGGGAATTGCAGGATACTTCATCAGAGTTCGTTGACATTGAAGTGATGTTATCATTTTTAGAGAGACAGGTGCCTGTCCGTCGGGACGATTTTAATGTAGAATATGTTCCGATTGACATAAATCGTGTAATACAGGCAAAAAACGTAGCTGACCTATTGATAAAGAAATGTCAGAGGTGTGGAATAAGTTTAAAAATTGTTCGGCGTGGGGTAAACGGTGTAACAACTGTGGAATATTGAATCATTTTGCGGCTTGCTGCAGAAGAGTCAAATCAATGATTGCGCCAGAAGAGGAAAACAAAGAAATTGGCATGTTGAATCTTTTCATATAGATGAAGTGTCAGATAAGTCACAGACCTAATGGTTTCAGCTTGTTCAGGTTGAAGGAGTTGAGGTGATGTTTAAAATTGATACTGGTGCCGACGTCAGTGTTATACCTTTGAAAATTGCTAAGCTCATAAACGGGACCGTCGAAAGAACTGAATGTACGGCAGTCATTTATACGGGTGAAAATATTCCATTAATTGGAACAGCGTCATTTCAATGCTCTATTGGGAATAAACAACAGTTGATACAATTTATTGTCTTAAATCTTGATAAACCTCCGTTATTGGGATTAAGAGAATGTCTCAAGTTTGATATTATCAAACGTGTAGAAATTGTGAGTACAAAGCAGGAGATAGTCATTAAGAATAGAGATGTTTTTGAAGGGTTAGGGAAGTTTCCTTTTGTACACAGAATACATTTAACAGAGGACTTTCCACCATTTGTTACGAACGTTAGACGATTGCCATATGCGTTACATGAACGTCTTAAAAGTAAATTGGATGCAATGGAAATGTTAGGAATAATCCAAAAGGTGGATTACCCTACAGCTCAGTGAATCCGCTATTAAATGTGGAGAAACGGAATGGAGATCTACGACTTTGTTTAGATTTGCGAAGACTAAATCAATATGTTATGAGAGAACAGTATGTAATGCCAACCATTGATGACATTTCTCGCACTTTAGAAGGTAAGAAGGTATTTTCTGTGCTAGATCTAAAGGATGGTTATTATCATGTAGAATTAGTTAACACATCAGCCGACATCTGTACATTCGGAACAATATATGGGAGATACAGATTTATGAGATTACCATTTGGTATTGTCAGTGCCAGAGATTTTCCAGCATCATGTATCTAAATTGTTTGGAGACATTGCAGGAGTCTGTACTTATTTTGATGATATTCTTGTAGCTGGAGCTAATGAAGAAGAATAAGGCATTAAGTAAAGTATTTGAACGTGCTCGAAGATTGAATGTTAAGTTTAACGCATCAAACATTCAGTACAGACAATAGTCAGTAAAATGCTTGGGGCAAGTGTTTTCAGAATCCCTTGATCGAAATCCTGCGTTAAACCAAAGAATAAGGCAGAGGCGCTTAGGGTTCTTGGCATATTCAAATATGTATCAATGTTTGTGCCAGGTTTGTCAGAAATTTCTACTCCACTAAGGGAGCTCACGAAAAATGATATCGAATGGAGATGGTCAGCTATCGAAAAACAAGCGTTTCAGAGACTGAAGAATATTATATTTGAGTCTCCTGTGCTAGCTTATTTTGACACCAAGAAGAGTACGGAAGTGCAGGTGGACGCATCAAACCATGATTAGGAGCATGCTTAATGCAAGAAGGTAGACGAAGGTCTTTGCATCGCGCACTTTAAATGCTACAGAACAAAAGTATGCAATTATTGAGAAAGAACTGCTGGCTATCCATTTTGGCATTCGAAAATTCCATCTTTTGTCTATGGTTTAAAATTTATTGTAAAAACGACCACAAACCGCTAGTGAATATCTGTTCTAAGGAAATAAACAGT
This sequence comes from Triatoma infestans, assembly GCA_011037195.1. NCBI lineage: Eukaryota > Metazoa > Arthropoda > Insecta > Hemiptera > Reduviidae > Triatoma > Triatoma infestans. The sequence goes on along the minus strand of JAAEAF010001252.1, from coordinate 14,433 downwards.
TTAAGCCCTCGTCTTCAAAGAATACGTTTGAAGTTATTAAACTATGATTTTAATGTTTTTTACAAACCTGGCAGATATATGATAGTTCCTGACGCATTATCCCGGCTACATTTGAAAAATACTGAGCCCCCCACACATATTGAGTTAGTTGTACATGCGTTAATGAAGTCACTCCTGCTGTCATGCAGACAGAGAGAAAGATTTTTGCAGCTATGTGAGATGATGTGAAGTTAAAGAAGCTAAAAGAGTTTCTACAGAACGGATGGCCGAGGAAAGTACCTAAGCAGTTGGCATCTTATCCAAAGGATGTAACGATTTGTGATAACTTTTAATTTGGGATAACAGAGTGGTGGTACCTAAAGCTCTAAGAACAGGCATGTTGGACATCTTGCATACAAGTCATTGGAAATCTCAGGAAAGGGCGAAGCAGACAATTGTCTGGCAGGGCATTAATGCGGACATTGAAGACTACATAAAAACTGTGTTGTTTGCCAGATGTTTGGCCACAAAAATGTGAAAGAGCCACTATTGAGACACCCGCTACCATCAAGAGCATGGCAAAACCTATTTATTGACATCATGACTTATGACAGGGAAGACTATTTAGTGGTAGCTGATGCCTACTCTTACTGGCTAGAAATTGCATCTATTAGAAATATGTCTGCGATGGAAATTATCTTGAAGTTGAAAGCGATATTTGCCAAGTTCGGCGTTCCGGAAACTGTCGTTTGTGATAATGTGCCGTTTGCATCTACACAGATGAAGAAATCTGCTGAAGACTATCTTTTTGATATCAAAACTAGAAGTCCAATCTATGCCTAATCGAAGTCGTTTGCTGAAAGGGGTGTTGGAATATTGAAAGGTATTTTAAAGAAAGTTAAAGAAGAAGGCTCGATATATTTCTAGCGCTACTGGAATACCCCATTAAAACACCTTAACTTATCGCCAGCCCAGTTGCTAATGAATCGTTCCTGTAGAATTAGACTGCCTACTACAGCGGAAAGTTTGATGCCTAAGGTAAATGGGGATGTATCCGATAAACTCAGGAAGATACAGGCGCTGGCGAAAAAGTATTACGATAAGGGGGCTAAACAGTTAGACGCTTTGTTACCTCGAGAAAAAATTTGGATACAAGTTCCTGAAGAAAATAGATGGCATTCGGGATATGTATTAAGAAAACATGAGGATTGTAACTGATGAAGAAACTGGAAGAGTCAGTTTTCCTCCTGGAAAAGAAGACAACTTCGTCTGAGAAAAGGAATGAGGGATGCAACAGTTCAACAGGAACCGTTTGAAGGAAAAAGACAAAGCAAGAGAGAGAGAAACTTGCCGTCGAGGTTTAAAGATTATGTAGTATATATATATATATATATATAAAAGTAGGGGATTTTATATGAATGAGATAATATCGATTATGTATGCTAGAGTATCGATTAAATTTATTCGATGGAATAAGTTAAAAAAAGAAAAGGAGGAGGTTTTGATAGCAGTAAGTTGAGTTTTAAAGAAAGTAAAGTTGACAATTAAAGAAGTGAAATTAAAAAGTTCTTATGTACTACATATTAACTCTGTGTACTTATTTTTATATTCTAAAACAATATCAAAGTTTTCTCATTTTCTAAAATAACTTCTTATGTTGCAAGGGACCTCAATACTTGTGATGAATATTCTTTATCGAAAATTTGACACTGTCATTATAGTTATGGCACAATAAGCATGGTGATGGCTGCGGTGGTGGGGAATAGCCCACCCGAATGCTCAATCACTATACTTCCTTTTACAGCAATGAGAGAACATAGAAGAAAATGAAGCATTTTTGGCCCCCGCTGAGTCTTAAAGTAATATAATAATAATAATAATAGTAATAATAACCAGGAAAGGGAAGTGGTTAGAGTACTGGACTCCCACGCAGAGGACCCGGGTTGGAGTCCAGCTATCTTACCCTTAGATTTTTTCTTTCTAGGAGCCTCCACAGTTCACTGTCCAGTGTCGGGCAGTGTTGTCTGTAACGAGAGAACACTGTCCGGAGGCCGGCAGTGCACTAAGAAGTCTCCGGGTGCCAATAGCCATAGATGTTGACGCGCCTTAAATTAAATAATAATAATAATAACCTCGGTAAAGAACGATTGTAAAAGCCATGCAGGCAGATATCTAACTGAATATCTAATTTTTTAGAAGCAAACAATAAAAGCGCGTTGTACGGTTGTAGAATAGAAAATGTAGAACGAATGCAACAGAAAATGCATTAGAATGGAGAGTAGTTGTTAAAGGTCATGTAAATATCCGTGACAAAGTATAATGAGAAATGCCATCACCCCTCACTACCGCCATCACTAAACTGTTTGTTCAACTAACGAACCGATGACGTTATGTATATATTAGTGTGACATCATCACCGTCAAGATCGCTGCATTGTTGTGGTGTTTGGTATGGAGTATTCTCACAGATTTCATTTCAAAAATAATAGCTACACAAAAAGAAACAATTTATTATTGGCTTTAATATATTTCTGTAAAATTAATTGTTCTTTAATTTGTCTTTAAAGCTAAGAAAGATGGCAATTTATTCGGTCATTATAGCCAATATGCAGTTGAGTTAACAGTTGACGACCATACTCCACTTATAAATTCAAAACATTACGTAAGTTCCATGGTGTCCAAAAATAGAAGAACAAAATGAAAAGATGTGACCTTATCAACACTCACATGATTTTCACTTACTGTAATTTATTACGATTCTAACTTAAGACATTAGGTCTACCTGAATGTGCCAGCCACTCTATTAGCTGTAATTAAACCGAATGTGAAAAACCCTTTTCACTATTTTACTTTTCCTTACGAGGATTAAGCTATCCTTAAGAGGAAGTAAATCGCACGAAGCTCACATTTGATATTCCGTTTACATACTAACCCCATTTCTCGCACGAAGACTCCGGGCAAATTCCGTTAACCGATAGTACGACTTTACTGATTTTTTTTCAGTTTTCAGCCATTTTGTCGCAAAAGGCTCGAGTGTATCAACTAATTTGCTCTGTGCAAGTTTATGTTATCACAATGTTTTGACAAATACGCCCGAAACCAGGCGATGACCACAAAAAGAAGCAGGCTACCACGGAAAATATCTCTGATACTCTTATATAAATACCTATTCCTATTTTTTTTAATTTAAAGCGCGTCAACATCTATGTTCATTGGCGGCCGGAGCCATTTTCCCGGAAAAATTGATTTTAGGTGGTGGATGAACTGTGAGGTGAATGTGGAGATGAATTGTGTGAATTTGCACTGACTTGACGAGAGAGCTGATTAAGCTGCTGTCTGATGTCTACTACAATCTCATTCAGGTGACCAGTATTTTATGTTCAGAAACTGTGATGCACAAGTAAGAAGTTTTCCCAGCACCTACGTTGCAAGGGTACTAGGGTGCTTGAAGGGTACTAGAGTGCTTGAAGGGTACCAGGGTGCTTCAAATATCTATTTCCAGTGAATACTTAATTTCGAAAATTTAACTTTTAAGACTGTTCATTTTTGTCAAAGGGTAATTGTAAGTTATATTGGGTCCTGCATGGCTCACATGTCTTCCAACTACTGTTACTTACTGCTTAATTTTCTTTTTTCAATTGCCAAATTTCATGGCTTTAATTGGATATCCAAGCCTCGTGACAACAGTCTTTTTTAGAATAATAACGTTTCTTTTTATACCAGTCTGACAACCACTTAGCAAGTGTTAAGGAACCTACACTGTGATAGTATTTCCTTTCGTTAATTGCCACGTTTTGTTTTTTAATCAACATTGTTTGTGACACTTTTAGATTTAGAAGAAGCTCCTCATAAGTCGGTGAGGAGTACTGTATCAGCCATATTAGACAATGTATATATAAACACATAATTACCAACAAAAATACCTAACTAGTTTTTCAATAAATGCAAATAATCGATAAGAAACAATTAGTGAAGAAGATTCCAGCCATTAAACAGATTAATTGCTTAATGTTCTAATTGCAGTGATCTCTTCTACATGCGCAGATTATATACTTGTTATAACCTTAATGTTTTCATTCTGTTTTGTTTACTTTACGTGATTTACTTTTATTTGTATTGTACTTATATACTTATATTTAAACTTTATTCTATGTATTTCGTTGATGCATTTAACAATCATATTGTTTATCAATTTATTTATAAGTTGAATGATTCATATAACCAACCAATGCACAGATGAAAAGGTAACTTTATGTTTTCAAGTTGGTAGATCTGTTCTACAGTAGTGAATGTTGCTGTAAGTAAGTAGTTACTTTGTAAAACTTGTTCATTCACAAACCTTGACATTTTATCGAGCTAAGTAACTGAACACAAGCTGTGACAGGCTACCTTCCTCCGTCACACGGATACGTCTACTACTTAGTAAGTTTTAGTAACTTTGGCATCTAGTAAATTTATTCACACTTTCTTTAACTTTACCTGAACGTCACATTGGATTTGCTATCACCTAGGGATTTCATTGCTTTTATACTTAGCCTGAAAGGTAGTTTATTTTCAACTTTTATTTCCAAATATTATCCAGCCTCTTTATTTCCTTAAGCGTTTAGTGGTTGTTTTTGACGGCCTTTGCTATTATTGACGTCATCATCCACATAAAATTAGTTATATCCACACTTCCTTGTGCAGGAACTTGGATGAAACTTCTTTCTTAACGATGTTAGAAAGAAAATAACGTTAACAATTAACGAGAAGGAATATCCCGATATAAGTAAAACTGTAGTCTTTAATATTTGCTAAGTATTGTCAGACTGTGATATAATGGGGAACGTTATTGTTCTAAAAGACTGTTGCCGGGCTTGGGCATCCAATTTAAAGCAATGAAATTATGGCAATTCATAAATAAAAAAATAAACGATTGTTGTGTAAACGTAAAAAATGAAAATACATAATTACCGTTTAGGGTATCAAAATGGAACGAAAATTTCAATCAAAATCCAACATTAGAGGGCGACCTTATTTCCATTTTTCCCCTAATTTTCGCGCTTTTTTCGAAAACGGCTCCAACGACTTCCTTCTGAATTCGTAACCAGTATCATTTATAATTACTCTAAACTGCATTATAGTTTTGTTGGGGACTGATCTGGCATTGTCTGACGGACTGCAATAAGACAAGTTCAGGTAGCCATTTAGGGACTAAAAACCAACAAGATTAAAGTCTCCATAAATTATTATATATGTAATGTTGAGGGTAACTAAATATTCAGTAAAAATTCCAAATTTGATGAATATTTGACAACTAGCATTGTAATAATTACAGAAAGAGGAAGTCACATGAGTGTTTCACACCAGACTTTTTATAATGATATACTGACAGCTGCTCACATGTTAACTTAAGTGTAAACAAACAAACAACAGCTGAATGCTGAGCGAGTGCACGCGTGCGCGGTGAGTTGATAATGACCTAGTTTTGAAGAATACATCCATTTACCTTCTGAATATTTTTATAAAAGTCAAAACATTAACAGTAATATGTTTCTGAAAGAATATGTAACTTTCGTTGCTGCAATAAATATGTTATATTATTATTTATTTTATTGAAGCGAGAGAGAAACATTCACTTCATACGTGATCTGACGGATTAAGAATTCATTATTAGTTTTACTACTTTATTAAGGTTAGATTAACTAGTGCTCGTACTTTTGTGCTTTAAGTTGACTTTAACTTGGAACTCTTATCTTCTCTTAGTTATGTAAAAGGAAGTATTGCATCCTGTCGTGCATCATTCTGAGTATGCAAATAGTGTTCTTTTATTGAGAAGAACATTCACATTGAGGAATGTTAACATAGATCTAAATAAAAGAAATCAAACAAGAAATATCACAAGAAGTTCAAAATGGTATCATTTGGGGTTCCGGTTAGAAATTTTCTATCAAAAGCCGACAACCATTTTACCGATTTTTTTTTTTTTCAGTTTTTCGCCTATGTCTCGAAAACGAATTATTATATTGTTGAAATTCGGCGAAAAAAGAAAAAAAATCTTCTAAAAATAGTTCTTTAATAAAAATCAAGTAAACTAAAGTCTAAAAATCGTTTTAATAAACAAAAATTATCAATATTAATAAACAATTTATTGTCAAAGATAATAAAATTCGTGATTTATGGTTGTAACCGGTTTGGGGTTATCATCAGGGAAAAGCTAACAATCGATGTAGAGAGTTGAATTCAACTTTATGTTTTTGTCACGCATCACATTGATTGTTTTTCTAATTGTAAGGATTTACGCGGATTTTATCGAAAAAAAGATCTTTTTGTTTTATTTGATTTACTATGTACATATATATAATAATCCGATCCCTTTTTTTTAAATTTTCCATTTTCTATTTTTCTACTTTGACGGCCTTAATCTGACTTGAAATAGTCTGTTTTTTAAGCCGGATTAACGGACGGTGCTGTACAAGTGATTTGAAATTTAATCTATTAAAATACAAAAACAATAACCTGACAAATGGCGGTGGCTCCCTCCCAAACGACAATAAATATTCATTGTAATTTATATTGAGTTGGTTATTTTTTTTAAAGCACACATTATGTACAAGTGGGTATGCAATATAGGTATATATAATATAAATAGTTAAAAATAAAGCCTGAAGCATTATTTGACTTATTACATAAAACATAATACTGTTTGTATGTATTAAATAGTCAACTATATATTTATATATTTATGTGTGTATATAGATAAGAACGGGAAATTGTGGTATGGTTTTTATATTTTGGAGAAGGGTGTAAAGAAGGCAGCGAGCTGGGCTCGTGTCGCTTGGTCACGACTTGTGTCTCGCACAAACTATTCCAGGACACAGAACTATGTAGAGAGAGAGAGGAGTATACAGTAACAGTGTTATTGGAATAGCTATATTCAGCTGGTAATATATAGTATGTTTATATATAAATATTTTAAAAAATTAGAAAACATCAATATGTGGGATATGACGTAATTGGGAACTTGAGAAAAGGTTGTGAGGAATCATACAAAAATGTAATTTATCCCAAACCATTTTATACCAGAATGGTTAGCATTTTACAAACTTTTTTTTTTTTTTATAAATTTTTCTCAGCTTTCTAAGTTTCCAAATATTCCCCGAGTAGATTCTAATATAAAATAAAAAAAATATAAATATAAATAAAATAAATTCCAAATATAAAGAAGTAAATTATTTGATAAATCTTGTTGAGGAAAATGATTGTTTGCTTTCAGTAAGTGTAAATATTGAGGTCGTGGTCAAGTTTTTAATCTGAATTTTCACCGGAAATATATGTGGCGAACACTTCTGAATACGAAAAATTGTTTCCCATTGTGAGAGAACAATGTACCTTGGTGGAAAAAGTGGTTTTATGGCTACTTCGCACAATTCTAATAAACTTTTACTAAACTGCCAGTTCCTTGTCTGATTTATTAGCAGTTAACCTTATCTTAGTGCCCACTAGCACTCACTAGGACAAATCGCAAACACTGAAATATCCATTCAGTAAAATGGCACTAAACTCAAGTTGGCTGTATTTTCCTGGTTTTAGCAATACCACAAAAATAAAATCTGGTGTGAAACACTCACACAACTTTCTCTTACTCCAGTTTTCAAAATTGTAATTGACAAACTTTATAGTTAGTATACCAAATTTAATGATCTTCGTCGGTGTTTGTCTGGAGAAAATCACACAAAAGTCCAGTAAAAACACACTTCCAGTTTACTAATTTTCTTGAAACTCGGAATTTTAACTACATATTCATTTCTAATTAACTAAAATTATTCATAAAGTAATAAACTAAAATATCACTTTAGAGGAGAACCTAACCTACCCCTCCCTCAAAAGTGCTCTTAAATGCATTTTCCTGGAGAATTGTTTCAAATAAAAATTGTAGATCATTGTATGTGTAGTTGATATACCAAGTTTAAGGAAAATCGCTGGAATCATTTTCAAGAAAATTACAAAAAAGTGAAGAAACCATTCAGTAAAGTGGTACTCCCGGTTGAGGAATTTTGACATATAACTTACTGTCGGATCCCAAGGTGATATACTCAAAGTATATTGTAGTGGAAGAACGAAATGGAAAAATAATAGTTTTGGAAAATAGTTAAGTGAAATAATTTTGTGAAAATTAGCTAGTTCAAATACGTGTATTTTAGTGATGGGGATAGAGCCGTACTACAATCTAGGTCAATGCAAATCAAGAGACAAAGGGCAAGAAACAGTTAGGGTAAAACAATAAAACTCCCTCCAGACAGACCATTATTTGAAAGGATTTGAACTATGAAGAGAAGACATTCCTTCAAGACAGTCTGAAAGAGACACCGAAGCAGGACACTTCAGAAATCAGTGCCAGATATAAGTTAAAACATAAGAGTTTATTCCCACTAATTTCAGTAAATAAATAAGCATATTGCTGTGTTATTGAATAGCATTTAAATATCTTTAAAGAATATATTTAATTTAATCTACCAGTGTTTTCTTAATTTTTCTTATTACTTCTCTCTCTTAAAACTTACAAACACAAACCCCTTTACTAAACTGCTCGTGCTACACACACTACTACTACAAACACACAACTCAACACATCAATTACATTTCAATATCAAGTTTGAACTTTCCGCGACTTTTCGTGTTTGAGCTATGCTGTTCACATATACAGACACACATAAATACACACACACAACAGACCATGTTGCTAAAAAAACCGCACATTTTTTGGACTCAGAGGACTCAAAAGGGATATTTTCCGGTTGAAAACTCGATTTCGAAAATTTGACACGATTACAATACTTTCTCTTACTAGGAGTAAGAGAAAGTAATATATAGTTGCTGAGGATCTGGATGCGGCTATATCTTATGGCAGCGCCCTCTGTCAGCCTTAGCAAAACAGATTACATAACCTAAGCCCACATATAACAAATTGTTTAGAACCCTAGTAGAATAAATTTTTCACCGAAAATATTTCAGTTAAAAGTAATAGGTTTATTACTTTGTCCTACTCTTAGTACGAAGAGGAAGTATTGTAATCGTGTCAAATTTTCGATATCAAGTAAACACCGGAAATACATGTTTCGAATTCCTCTGAATCAGAAAAATTGTTTTTTAGAAAATGATCTGTGTGAGAAGTACAGCTCACAAACGAAAAATCCCATTAATGTTCAACCTTGAAATTCCCTTTAGTTATCACCATGGGATCCAACAGTATGTTATCTATCAAAATTCCTTAACCGGAAATACCACTTTACAGAGTGGTTTTTCATTTGTTTGCAATTTTCTTGAAAATGGCTCCAACGATTTTCTTTAAACTTGGAATATCAATTACACATACAATGATCTACAATTTTTACTGAAAAAATTTTCTCTGGGCAAATTCATTTAAGAGCACTTATGAATGGGGGGGGGGTTAGGTTTTCCTCTAAAGTGCTAGTTCAGTTTATTACTCAATTCTATCATCTAAATAATATTAATTAGAAAAATATGTTGTTGAATTCCGAGTTTCAAAAAATCGAATGAGCGGAGGTGCGTTTTTACTGAGAAGTATTTTTCAGTTTTCTACTATTTTCTCTAAAACGATTCCAACGATTTTCTTTAAACTAGAATGTGAACTATACTTATAAAATGCTACAACTTTTATTTGAAACATTTCTTCTAGTAAAGTCTATTAGGGGTGGGGGAGTGGGGTTATATTTTTCTTTAAAGTGCTATCATAATGATTATACAGTTCTATCATTTAGACAATATTAATTAGAAATAAGTAGATTGCCAAAATTCCGAGTTTCAAGAAAATTAGTAAACCGGAAGTGCGTTCTTACTGTACGTTTTTGTTTTCAGTTTTTGCGCTTTTCTCCATTAAAACAAATTTCATTAAATTTGGTACATTAACTGTAAAGTTTGTCAATCACAATTTGAAAACGGGAGTAAGAGAAAGTTGTTTTACTCCGAATTTTTTTAATGTATTTAGCCTTGCAAGCTGAATGAAATAATCTTTTGGACGTTTGCAAGAGAAAAGCAGTACCAAATAGTTTCCTATTCTGGAAATTCGCACTTCCGGTCAACCGATTTGGGACTTCTGTTTTATATACCTTATTATTACATAGATGTCCTTACCGTTGTCTATTGACTAGCGCACTCGCGTTTAGTACGAGAATTCAGGGTTCGATTCCCGTGAGAGCAAAGATGGTGTTGGCCCAGCATTGTAACAAAAAGTGGAGAGTAACAGTTAAGTTGCGAACCTAGGTGGTAATGGCCAGAACTAAACGGCGGTGAGAAAGCGGCGTACTGAAACCCTCATGTCGGATGCGATAGTGGTACTTAATTGGAACATCAAGTTTGAGTCTTGCGATTGACCACGTTTGAGATATTTTGCTCACGTCACACACACATATGCGGAACATTTTCTAAAAAAAGTTTTTCTCATATTCCTACATATCAAGGTAATATATTTTAAATAAAATCTACTTTACCCGGTGATAATTCACGTTTCAAAATTTGTCACGAACCCAATAGTTCCTCTAGAGCGGTACGAGTGGTTAATGAGAAGGATTGTAGAACGCAGAGCACCCACACAGTCGAAATCATGTAAAAAAGCATAAAATACAACGATAATACATTAATCCCCTTCTAATGCAACACTTTGCTGTATATCGTACAGTGAATCGATATTTTGTCGATAAATAAACAACATAAAACATATATTTAAGTAGTTGGATAATTTCTGGTATTTTATTCGCCGTAGCATGCACATTGATTTTGTTCCTGACCGGTTTCGGGTTTTCATCCATTGTCAAAGCAAATTCACCAAGTACCTGTAGAGAGTTTACTTCAACGAAATGTTTCTGTTACACTTGAACCAAGTGTGAGTGTAACACAAACAGAACGTTGAAGTGAACCCTCTACACGAACTTGGTGAATTTGCTCTGACGACGGATGAAAATCCGAAACCGGTAAGGAACAAAATCAATATGCATGCTACGACGGATAAAATACCAGATGTTATCAAGCATTACGGACCCACCCACATTTTCAACAGTTGGATAATTATTCAAGAATGCCAGCATAAATCGTGATTAATATAAATTGCCAGCCTAAATCTACAAGGCAGCAGTAATGTTACCTTCACCATATCTTATATAACTATATGTTTTAATTATTGCAATTTTTATTGCATTTAATTGCATTATAACAAAAACAATTTAAATTAGGATTATGTGGAAAAATAAATAAATGGATTTAGAAATAATTATAAACAAATTAACAATATTTCGTGTAATTGTTATTATTTTACCGACGGCAGTATTTCACTATGAAGGGAAGTACGTGTTCTGCTCCTTCTCATACTTGGGTAGATAAATGCGGTCAAACTTCTTCTCACAATGTGTGCTGCCGCCGTCGCCCCATATTTCCAATTTAAACCACTTTCTAATATTTTATAATAAATTTCCTATTGTTTGTTTAGTAAATAATTTTTTTTAGAACGTAAAACGCCATAGTAAATAATTGAACAAATTTAACACATAAACTACAGCTGGTGTGAAAAACACGAAATACATCAATTTCAACAGTTATAAATGAGAAATTTTCTTCAAATTTTGAATTTGCACTAAACATTTAGTTCTCTTCAATATATTATATACGTGGGGGGGGGGATAATGAAACAACACTTTAGAAGGGATCGTAACAACCCAGCTCCCCCGGAATCAAACGTTATTTCACCATATTGCTCATTCAGTAATCAGTTTGAATACCAATTACCTATACAAAACTGATTTGACAACAGTAAAATGTTCTGAACTCTATTCCCATATACACTTGTGTCGTTTAATTCACAGTTTACTGGATTCGAATCTGCTTACACTCTGCTATAGTTTGATCAACTTTACTATTTATGAACCCAACTACTAAATTATGAACAGTGTCAACAATTTATTCTAAGGTCAATATCAGTGTCTATAACATTACCTTAAAGGTCAATAGCAGTATCAGAGCATTTTCCGTGATAGCCTGCTTCATATTGTGGTCATCGACCGGTTTCGGGCGTTCGCCCATCTTCAGGAATCGTTTTCCTAGCATTTGGGGACATCAATATAAATTTTTTCTCACAATGAAACAAAGTGGATCGAGAAATTTATTTCCAATTTTCTAAAGATAATATTTCTATTTGGCCACAACAGTTTTCTCAGTTGATATCCAGGATGGGCTCTGATCATCGTGAAGGACTGCTGGGTCGTATGACCAATCTTCCTACATTTTCTCCTATATAAAGACCTAAACTGAGAGTTTAACTTATAACAGTATAAAAAGATAAATGTATTTAATAGATAAAATTTAATTGACATTTGTCCAGGGTAATAAATGGATTTTAGAGGTTTTTGTAGAACCTGTGACCTCAAGTTATTTAAATTGTCAATTTAGAAACTATGTTAAGCGAAGATCGAGTTGCTGCTTCAGATAGTGTGCCCCTTGTGTTCTAAACCAGTAAATAAGGATGGATGTTCACCAACCATATCTACATGTAATGTAAGACCAACTATCTACATGTAATGTAAGACCAACTAAGAAATTGCACATTTGAAAAAGAAATTACTAGGAATAAAAGAAAGTAATAAAAATCAATTGTACTCTAGAATTCCAATAACTGCAGTAGGACTATGTCGTGTAAGTATTCCACATATGTTTTTTGTGATTATCAATATATGGATTTATGAGTTTAACGGGATAATCGCCACACCCCCTAGGATATTGTCAAGGTTATACTGTAAAAAGAAAATAAAAAACAGTGTCCTAAGAGCTGTAGTACATAAAGCGAGTAAAAGGGAATAGAATGTATTTTGGCCAGTTGCACCGTAACTAAGTAACCAGGCCTGTAGTGCGGCCCAGCACAACCTTGTGTTCTTCATTATAAACACTTTACATGGTAAACATACTCAGCATTGTCAAGCTCGATAAAAAAAAATAAAATAAAAAAATATACAGACATAGAGTGTGAGAGGAAGAGAGAGAGAGACAGATATTATGAAATATGTTTTTGTGTTGGAGACAGTGGCCGACTATAGAATTGTGTCTGGACAAGGTTTTTATCTCACTGTCTATCTGTCTGTCAGTATATAGATCGTTTACTATTCAACAAACTGTACCTTATAACATTCTTTGAAAGTTTGGATTTATAAACGTTGCATTAAACTAGTTTTTGTTAGTTTTTATTGTTTCAAATATAAAAGAAATTACTTTATTAGTATTCCCTGCATGCTTAATGAACACTCTATCTAGTAATTATCAGACTCGCCGACTATTTATTGTGCCAATTAATGAAAGGGATTGGCTCGACTATTTTTTTCCCAACATTCTCTTGAACCAAAGAACGAATTTTTGGAGTACGAAAAAATATATTTAGTTGCCTTTTTTAAGGTTAAGTAAGCCCTTAGCATGACTACCTCCAGCACACCTGAGCCACAGTGGTCGGCTGCCCTTCTTGTGCCAATCGTTAGACATGACTGTACCATCGACAACATATACGTAAGGAGGGCGAAATATAAAGTTCTATGATTTTTATTTGAAACATTCTACTAAGAAATAATTCTGAAATTAATAACCAAACAATAAGAGACAAGACCTAAACCACTCCAGCCAATCAAAATTTTCATCAAATTAGGTCTAACAATTATCATCATCATAGATATGACCAATAAAAGAACTAAACAATAAAATTACCAATAATAAAGTAAAATGATTATTTAATAAAAAGAACTAAAAAACTAAAATTTCTGGAAGGTCCTGGAATAACTCAATCTTGCTGTTTGAGTTTGCCGGACGATTCTGCTAATGCATATTTGAGAGGCAAAACCAAATGTGTTGGATGGTGTTGGACATTTGTAGAAGAAGTGTCTAAAGCCAAATACCCGCCGGACCTGCGAGATCTATTGTGACTACTTAGGAGAGGGTGTTTACATACAAGAATGTAGACGTCTGTAAGGTATCTAGTGTGTAATTGTTGGGAATGTGTATTCAGTGGTGAACTCTGCAAGTACCTCCATATACTGTGTGAATGACGGAGGTGTCAATGTTGTTCGTGTTGTTTGTCTGGGTTACCCGCAGTGACGTCAAGTTTCTTGCAGAACCGGATATCCGCTTGCTTACTGGATACTAAATATGTTATATAAAAAACTATTAAGATGAAGTAAAGTAATGTCTAATAATTTCAGGCAGCTTGACGTCCAGCTACCAAATAAGGTGTCGTGAACGGGTACACAAGCACATACTTTACTATTAACATTTTTTAAACGATATAAAATTTACCAGTTAGACGCGGGACTCGATCTCCCAGTTACAAGTCCATGCTCATAACCACCACACCAACACCCACCTCCTACTAAATATGTTATCTAAATTCTGTATTTGATGAAAATATTTATAAACTTTAGAACTTTTCAAA